>ML789696.1:426953-454837 GCA_009831015.1 Picea engelmannii | reverse complement strand
GTGTATTTGGTTTAAATTAAGTACATAATGAGTTGTTTTGGTATTTATGAAATTTATATGTTATCTTGGAGGGGATGTTAGATATTTGTTGTTGATGATGGGGTTAATCTTCCCAAGGGGGAGGCGATGGAAGGATGAATAAGGGGGGAATTATGGTCTAGGGAGGGGGGGACTAAAGAATGAAAAACCAACGTGTGAGAAGAACTTTTGGGACTCACTGTGATTTTGGAAATGGGGTTGTTGAACATATTGGAGATACTAGTGGGCTATGATTTCTAGGACTCCGGACACGGAGGGCCAGGAAACCTGACTTCCTGGAGGTAAGGAACCAACAAGGTTGTTTCTAGTTGGCTGGGAGGATAAAAACAAATCAAGTTTTGGGTAGTTGACAAGGAGCAAAGAGCATCAGACATCAGACAACATAATCAAAGGACTTGAGCAAAGGACTCAAACAAACTTTTGGAGAGGTATTTACCATCCTTATCTTTAATTTATGTTGTGAATAAATACTTGAATTATGTTGTCTATTTATTACCAAAATTTTATGTTGTAATTGATATATAATAAGACCTTAGATCTTGAAATTATTACATAGAATAATGAAATTCATAGACTTATAACAAAACTAGCAAAGGAAATCATAAAAAATTTAATTTTATTTAATGTCTAAACTTATTACAAAATTTTACTAGTCATATGTGTTGGGTAGGTGTTATATTCATTGCATGTATGTGTCGAGGCGCATTAGATTTGACGACTGCATCTGATGATCTCCGATTTTTTCTATTTTGAGCAATTTTCTAAATTAATCCTGGATTAAGGGATTAGGGTTTTGGTAGATGCAAAATACCTATATATTATATTGTGAATGGTGAAATTAATACAATGAAGAGTTGAGAGGTGCGACACCAGGGAAAGATTCTTTTGTCTTGGTAAAGGGTTTCCAACGTAAATCTCAGTGTACTATATGTGTGAACCATTGATTAATTCATGTTTTACTTAGAATCTATATCCATTTCTTTACTTCAAGGTTTAAAACTTACAATCTGAGGACATGGGATGGTTCTCACAGAAACAAACCACACACATAACGATGAACAAGCTATAAGGGGTTCAAGGCATGCTTGTCAAAATTGTTCTAATGATGTGTTTAGAGAACACAACCAACACAATCTCCATCTCTGCAAGAAATGAGAGGGAGACGAGTCACAATATTTTGATTTCATAACTACTGCAACGAGCGATAGTTTATATGACCGAATCTCTCATGCCAAAGTTTGCTCAAGTCATCGCTATGAGCAATAAAAGCTGATGGAAAATATCATGACCTAGAGTTGTCAAATTTGTATATCCTTGTAATATAATCATTGTAATATAATCAACCATTCTAGTTGCTAGAACACACTTAGGATATTTTAAATCCTTGATTACAACTTGGTGGGGTGAAAACCTTATTGTTTTACCTTTAATTTGATATACTAAAAGAAAGTTGCAAGAGATACTTGGAACACATAATACATCATTAAAATGACCACCATCTAATTGAATTGTTCCACACCCTGCAACACTAAGAGATCTATCATCACCAACAACTATTTGCTTGGTGTTACATTCATTAAGAGTAGAAAAAATAGACTAATCCTTAACCATATGACAAGATTCTCCAAAATCAAGAAGCTACTCATTGGAAGAAGTAGATGTTGCATTGAAGGAAAAATCATAAGCATAAAGTGCATGCCCGTGAGAAGAAGAGTTAGAAGAAGAATAATCAATATTGATGTTGTGCTCCTTCATTGTTTCTTCTAAGGCCTCCATATTTTAAAAACATTTTGACTCTAGATGACCATCTCACCCACAAAAATTGCAAAATCTCTCAGTCTTTGTACTTTTTTGTTTTGGTCCTTTGTCACCATTAGGAGTAGAATTTGGTTGAGAGGGGTTGAAACCCTTGTTTTGCTTCTTGTTCAAGGATGTCGCTTCTTTGGATGCTTGGAATTATCCTTATCTTGTGCCACTAAAGCTTTGTTATATGTACATGCAATGCCAATCACTCCAAGATGCAAGAGCTTATATTGCTCTCCAATCAAAGATTCACAAAAAGATTCAAGAGCGAGTGGTGTGTGAGTAGCCCCTCGAGCTTCTTTGGTGGAGTGAAAAGTAGACATAAAAACATAATACGCACTACCAAACTTAGCAAGAATAACATATATACATTGATCATCCTTCATTTCTATTTTACATCCTTTAAATAAAATTTTGAGTGTTTTGAACTTAGATAGACAATTTTCAATGTAAGAGAAATCATTGGGACTTAAAGAAATTAACTTATTTTCGAGATGGTGGGCTGAAATCTCGTTGTGTTTACCAAATATGGCTTCGAAGTTTTGTTTCATTTGGGCCATCGCTTCGTTGAAGTTGAAACCGTAAATCACTAGAGATGGACATTTTGATTAATGCATATGCTTCATCATTTTTATTATTCCATTTGTATAACGCCCTTATAAGTTAACCCTAAGGTACGTATTTTTATTTTTTATTTTCAAGAGTTGGATTATTTACAAGCTTGTGCAAAATGTGCAAGGATTGCATCCTTACCTACTTGCCCTTTTTTTTTCCGCAAGATTACGAGATGGTTCGACAATACAATATAATTTTGTGAAGACTTACATATGCACAAACTAAATTAATTATTTATTTAGTCACAACAAAGTTCTAGGTGGGAAATTTGTTATTATTCATGCTCTTCTAGTTTAAAACTATTAATTTGTTGCATCCATGATTGAATTAACTCTACGAAAGGTTATGCCAACTAAGCAATAAGTTAGATCAACCTTGCACAAAGTTGTGCAATGAGATCTGTCAATTTATGCAAGATTGTGCAAATTTGTTCAATAGCATCAACAATTTTCACCCTATTAAAGTCTTCATTTATCTAATTAAATAGATACAATAACATTTTTTTTGACAAATAAATTAAAACTTATTCAAATTACATTACTAAGATATAGGTCCATGTGTAATGACCAACAAGGTAATCTTACAATATCACAAAATATGCAATTATTAATATTAATATAAATAAAACGTAATCAAAATGCGCATAAGTATGCAAAGATTATGCATATCTCATCATCCATTAAGTATTCATATTTTAATACTTCCTAACCATACTATTTCTAAGATTAAAAACCTCTTATTATTAGTCCATGCCAAGGGACTATATCAATGAGTTTGCTATTAGTCCCTGCCAAGGGACTATAGCAATGAGTTTGCTACTGATTTGACATTAATTTGCCTTGTATTTTAAATGTATGTGTGAAGTGTAATGTTTAACTTAAGAAAACAAATAATTTTTTTTTTGATATAATAAAAATATTTGTTTTTCTCATTTCTAATTGGTTAATATATTTCAAGTCTTATTGTTGCCTTCACGTATTTCAATATTTGAAATTAATTAAACATAATCAATAAACTTGGTCATAAGTACCTAGTACCTTTTATATAAAAAATAAAGAAAAAATGCAAAAATGTCATGTGTTCTTTCATTATTACTATCCATTTATTTCATTATTATTGCATTTCAATAAACTTGGTTATAAGTACCTAGTACCTTTTATATCAAAAATTAAGAAAAAATGTAAAAATGTCATGTGTTCTCTCATTATTACTATCCATTTATTTCATTATTATTGCATTTATACTTTTCCGGATTTTAAAGATTTCTCTTATCATTAATACATAGAGTGTACTCGTACTAGATTAATACAAAATGATATACATATAATTAGGTATGATGACATGTGTGTAATTTCTTTTTAATAGTAATTTTGAATTTCTTTTTAAATAAAAATAAATTAGTAAAAATATATTTAAAGATGAAAAACAATATATATATATATATATATATATATATATATATATATATATATCCCTTTTAATAATGATTCTGAATTTTTCTTTAATAAAGACAAATAATAATTATAACAAATTGACACTCGTTTTATAGTAAATTGACAATTGTTGGGACACTCTAGCTACTTCAATGATCCCATCTAGGTACACTCCATTTCCAAATTTACTTGGCAGGGACTAAGCTGCTGCCCTTGTTTATTCTAAATATGAATTTTTCTTACCTCATGTGTATCCCAATATCATTCATCACTCATGACATTTACTATTTAATATCTTTAACATTATTGATATATGCTTTTTATTATTTTACAGATTAATGTCTACCAATATTTATTTCTCTTTTATGAAATTGATATACAATTAATTATATAAATAAATCATCTTATAATTTCTCATAAATAAAATAATATACATTTTATGTATATTAACATTATATGTGAAAAGTTTAAACTCAATTGCATATCTATATACTTGGTACAACACAACTACATAATTTTAACAATACTAACATAAACTGATAATCCATCTCAATAAAATTCCATATATATATATATATATATATATATATATATATATATATATATAACTTAATTTTACATTTTTAAATTTATTGGGTCATAAATATCATTTGTTACGAGGAAAATCTCTTTATGGCTAGGGGTAAACCACAACAGATGGAAATGACTACAGAAATCAACTCTAATATGAGGTATGCTATATAAAAAAATATGCTAACTGAAGAGCTCTGACAATCTCTGACGGGGGTTCTAGGGACGGGTGCTAAGGTTACAGCTTCAACAACGGAAGAATGGTGACCAGAGGGGGAGAGAGTGAGACTCCCTCCTACAAGCAGGTGGTGGTGGACAGAGGGAAAAGTCCACGCGACGTGGGGTTTAAGGAACCTCTGACAGGGACCTCGAGATCAGGGCCAGAGTACCATAAAGAGGATAACCAAGGGAAGAAATATTGAGTGGGGAAGGAGGCCAGGGAGGCCCAAAGTAGCATGCCAGAAACAACAAACCCTAGTGGGGTAGGAGGGAACAACCCATGCAAACCAAAAACAACATTAGTCCCAAAGGTTATTCTAGAAGATCCCCAAACCCAACTCTTACGGGATCGAATGAAGACGCACGCCCTGATCTGCAAGTTTATGGGCCCGTGGCTTGCAAAAAAGACTCTGCACGGCTAGATAAAATGTCAATGGAAGACGAGTGGGGAAGTCGACCTCCACCTGGGATCGAAAGGATTTTTTACAACAATTTTCATGAATTTAGAAGACAAAAATAAAATGTTTGAGTGGGGTTTGTATTTCCACACCTCAGCGGGATTGTACATGTGACCTTGGAAGGAAAAATTATCCCTAGAAAAAGAGACCTCTAAAAGCCTCCTAATCTGGATTAGGCTTTACTCCCTACCATTGGATTATTGACTGTCGTCCACCTTCGAAGCCATAGGGAACAAGCTAGGGAAATATGTTAAGACGTCCGATGCAACATTAAAAGGGAAGTATACTTTCTGTGTGAGGATCTGTATAGAGATGGATGTCTCAGGGGCACTCCCGCAGGCAATCAATCTGGAGTTCAGGGATGAGGAATGGATCCAAATCATAGACTATGAGTAGATATCGTTTCAATGTAGAAGGTGTCATGAACACGAGCACCTACTAAGAGAATGCCTGTTAAACAAAAAATCGAAACAAGAAAAGTCAAAACAACAACAGGATGAGGATGGGTTTGTTAGGCCAAACTACAAAGCCAGATGAAATAAGAGACAAGGAAAGCCCCCCACAATGAGTAACTCAGAAGAAAGGAATAGAGTTGAAGGATGGGGAAACCCAAAACAAGGGGAATGAGAGGAACAAAAAAGGCCAAAGGAAAGGGAGACAAACGAACATGAAATAAATAAGATCACAGAGAGTCAAAACTCTAAAGGAGATCATGGGCACAACAAGAGTACAATGGAAGAAGGCGTTATAGACACAAATACCCCAATGCAGGAGGTCGATGGTGATTAAAAAATGACACCAAGCAAGGTAGGAACAGAATACCCAGACCTCAGAGACATCGTGGAAAGGGAAGGGATAGACCTCGCGAATATACTGGAACAATGGAAAAATCAAGGAGTCGACAATATACCAACGAAGCAATTGGATCACATCAAATACCTATTCCTTATGAGGGAAGAAGAAAAAACCAAAGGAATCAAGCGCATGCATGGCGAAATAAGAAACTTGGGTATCAAAACTGGAGATGGTCAACCACAACACTCACCAAAGTAGGCAAGACAGAAGAAAGGGAGGAAATCAAACAACATAGCCCTACAGGAATTAGGAGCGCTGCTGATAAATTTAGGTAAGATCAAAAATCTCTTTCCTAACTCCTCCACACATGTTTAAATGAAGGTTATTACTTGGAACTTAAGGGTCTTGAACAACCCTAGAAAACAACAAATCCTTAAAAATAGATTGAAGATGGAACAACCTAATATATGCTTCATTCAAGAGACAAAATGTAATATGGACATAATCGAAATAATAAGTAAGAAGTACTTGAATAAGTACAAGTTGCTGACTTTAGAGAGTCAAAACACAGTGGGAGGCATCCTCACCTTATGGAACCCACAATTGGTGAATCTGCTTTTTGCTAAAGCCACTATGCATACTTTATTTGTTAAAATGCAAGTGATAGGGAACATTGAGGAGGTCTTATGTACACATGTATATGGACCTCAGGTACTGGAGGATAAAAGAAGAATGCTCCTAGACCTATAAAATCTAAAGGAGCGGAACAATAACCTCCATTGGATTCTGGCTGGGGATTTCAACATTATAACTACTATGGCTGAGAAAAAAGGGGGCAATCAGAGATTAGACAGAGATGCGAAAGAGTTCACAAACTTCATTGAAAAAACATAGCTAGTGGACATCAGGACTAGTAATGGACAGTTTACCTAGAACAACAAAAGACTCTCACACCACCAGGTGGGCACGAGGCTAGACAGATTCCTAGTCTCAGAATCCATCATTATGCAGGGTTTAGCACTGGAATGCAACATCCTTCCCTAGGGGGAATCAAACCACTGGTCAGTGCAACTGAAGCCAAATTTTCAGACAACACCGAAGAACAGGCCTTTCAGTCTTGAGAAATTATGGATCGACCACCCAAATTTCAAGGAGAAAATCAAAGCTTGGTGGTGAGAGGATATCCCGAAACAAGGGACAAAGATGTTTAGACTTCAGAAAAAACTCAAGTACATAAAGAAAAAACTTAAGAAGTGGAACATAGAAGTTTTTGGAAACATCGACCGGGGAAAAAAATTGATAGAGGAGAGAATGGAAGAGTTACAGAAGCAATGCATCCAATAAGGCTACACCGAGGAGAGGAAAAAGGAAGAGAACCAATTACTCCAGGATTGGAAAGCAAGATGTAAGCAAGAAGAGACCTTGTGGAGACAAAAATCCATAATTCGGTGGCTTAAGGAAGGGGAGAGGAATACCAAGTTATTCAACAAAACAACTATAGTGAGAAGATCTCATAACAAAATTCTAAAGATCTAGGAGCAGGATGGGATAGAGAGAGAGTCCCACCAAGACATTGAAAACACTTCGGTCAAATACTTCCAGGGGATAGCTAAAGAACCGAACCAGGATAGGACCGAAGCCATCCAAAGAATAGTAAGGCATATCCCTAAGTTGGCAACAGAGGAACACAATGTCAACCTTTGCAAACCCATAGAAAAGGAAGACGTCGAGCAAGTGGTCCAGAAGATGCCTAATGGAAAGGCCCCAGGCCCAGATGGTTTTACAACATAATTTTTTAAAGCTTGTTGGGATGTGGTTAAGCATGATATTTATGATATAGTGGAGGATTACAAACGCTTAGCCTCAATCCTGAAGGCCTTGAATGCCACGTTGATCACTATGACCCCAAAAGAAAATGAAGCCAGAACTTTGGATCGCTATTGACCGATCGCCTTGCGCAATGTTGTGTATAAGATAATTTCAAAAGTAATAACTAATAGATTGAAACTTCTTCCAACTCCGATATCATAGGAACATGCAGGCTTCGTGGAAGGGAGGCAGATTATAGACAACATCATATAAGCCCATCAAATAATACATACCCTGAAAAGTAAAAAGAAAGCAGGGATGTTAATCTAGTTGGACTTGGCGAAGGCTTATGAAAAAATAATCTGGCACTATATGGAAAAAACTATGGAAGCTTTTGGGTTTGACCAGCACTGGATTAAATGGATCATCAACCTAGTTTCTACAACAAGCTTCTCGCTTCTAGTAAATGGAGCTCCAACCAAGCCGTTCTATCCCACGAGGGGTATAAGACAAGAGGATCCACTATCCCCTTTCCTGTTCATTTTAATGATGGAAGGGATACGCAGGATCATAAAGACAACAATAGTCGAAGGTGAAATCAAAGGCCTAAAACTATTCGACAAATGTCGAACCTCAACACACCAACAATTTGTGGACGATACCCTACTCCATGGAACCCCCATGGTAAAGGAAGCAAAGGCGTATAAAAAAAATATAGAAGAGTTTGGAGAGGCCTTAGGGGCTGAAATAAACCACTCTAAATCTATGATCTACTTCTTCAACACAAATCCTGCAATCCAATGGATCTTGGCTAACATTTTGGGGTTTGAGCGGAAAACACTCCCAACGAAGTATTTGGGGGTACCCCTAATAGATAGGGTGTGTAGAAACATAACATGGGAAGGAGTCATCAACAAGCTGTAAGAGAGGGTAATGAATTGGAATTATATAACTCTAAACCTTACATGATGGTTAATCCTTACTAAAGCGATCCTACAAGAAATCCCGACATATCTTATGTCAGTGTTTCTGGCTCCAAAAGGCATCCTACAAATAATTAGAGCAATCCAGAGATACTTCCTATGGAAAGGAGCCGAGGACAAAAATAAATGGGCCTTGGTGGCATGGGACAAGGTGTGCAGACCGAAGAACAAAGGGGGCCTCGGATTACAAGACCCACAGGTAACCAACGAGGCATATGGGGCAAAACTGTGGTGGATATGGGTAAAGGAAAGCTTGGTGCCTTGGGTTAAATTGTGGAAAGAAAAATACACCCCAGAAGTCAACACCCAGGAGAGGATCAGGTTCATGCGAATAAGGGAGGGGTCAACCATCTGGAATTTAGCCTAGAGGAATAAAAATTGGATACAGAGCCACAACTTTTGAGAAATTAGAAATGGGAGAACAATGAGATTCTGGGAGGAAAACCAAGACAAAGAAGGGATCAAACAAGAGATTATTCAACAAGGAAAAATGAAAGTCCATCAACACTGGAAACAAAGGGAGGAGAACGTCAAATGGAGGATTTGGGACAATATCAACCCACAAAATAGAGCTCAGGGAGACCCGGTGATGAAAGAGATTGAGGAGGAATTAGGTAAAAGGAAAATTGGGGTCTCAGAAGAGGAGGACCAATTAAGGTGGGGAAGGAAAAATGGGGGCAAATTCAATCTAAAAGAGGCCCGGTATTACATAGCAGGCCAGGACCAAGAAAACCCAGAACCACACTGGGAGAGGATTTGGAAGGGCCCTCAATGGCCAAAGATTAAAGTGTTCAAATGGCTAATCCTACACAAGAATCTACTGACCTGGGAGAACCTAACAAAAAGAGGATTCATAGGACCCTCATGGTGTCACCTGTGTGAGGCCAAGGAATAATTGATAGATCATCTCCTAGATGAATGCAACTATACAATTGAGATTTGGGATTGGGTGGCCTATATTTACCGCCAGTCAAATCGGGTAAGGGGGGATATCAGAGCCACAATAAAAAACTGGAAGGAGAGGTATAGCGACAATGAGGTGGTGAACCTTTGCTGGGGTCTGACGTCAGGGATGGTAATATGGGCGATTTGGAAAGAAAGAAACATGCAAATTTTCAAGAATGAAAGCCAACTGGCCTTGCGGATAAAGGAAATTATCGTAGCTCAAATAAGAGAAACAATGTAGAGCCTTAACCTTAACAACTCCAAAAACCAAAACAGAGGTCAAGACTTACAAATTTTGGATTTTTTCTATCTGGAAGAGTGGAGCTGTAACGTACCTGTGCCTTAAGATCCACAAATCCAGACAAGATTCAATACCTGGGCTCCTCCTCCGACAATCTTCATTAAATTGAATTTTGATAGGGCGATGAAAGGAAATTCAGGGATGGCAGGAGTTGGTGGGGTAATAAGAGATAGTGGAGGGACCATCTTACACATGTATGAAGGGAGCATATGTAATTCTAAAAATAATACAACAGAGTTTGGAGCTCTGGAACTTGGCCTGGAAATTCTACACAGAGAGGGCATGATGAATGTCATCATGGAAGGTGATTTGACTGTGGTTGTCAACATTGCGAAGAAAATCCAGTATGGAACCAAAGTGAGCAAGGTATAGAGGCATTGGCATCTAGCACATTCCCTTCAAAAAATTAAGGAACATCTGTGAACCCTGAACACGATAGAGTTTAGATGGATTCACAGGGCGGTGAATGTGTTAGCGGACATGCTAGCCAATGAAGGGGTTAACAGAGAGGGACATGAGCTATACGAGGTTTGGTCCAGAATCCTAAGGGGGAAACTTAGAGCATACTGCATCCACTTGGTGAAACAAGATCACAGTGACAACGTCAGAGACGAGGATCACATCAAGGATGATGCAAGGCTCCTCGAACTGATGTGGGACCTAGGAGGAATGTGATAGTCACAACACCTGGCCCCCAATTATCATGTGGAAACATGACAGGAAGCAGGTGGGAAGACGGAAGGAAGTATGGTACAACAACAAGTATAATGATGATAACCAGGGAGAAAGGCCAAGTAGCAGGCCAAAAATTCATGACGAGTTAAGGGGTGTGGAGATGGTGATAAATAAGGGAGGATCACCGGCCCCCAGGACATGTACGGGACCAAGAGCATCTAGATACAATGCAAGCAGGGACAAAATCAAGAACCAGGGACGAGATCGTAACATAATGGTCCATCCAGCCTTACCAGTCAATAATGAAGGTCGAGCTCACCACCTCAGGCTAAAATTAGTAGGAGGTATAGGCCTGTAAAAGAGGGAATGTTATAAGAAGAAGAGTTGCAACCAAGAGGGAAACCATAAGGTGTTAACTAGTAAGGAGAATTACAATCTCAGGAGCAGGATAGTTAAGGAGAGACGCAGAGTGAGGCAACAAGAGAAAGGGCAACGTAGAGATTCAGGTTGACATAGAATAATGGCGCGCCTGAAACATACGCAGAGAAAGAGAATCCCCCTGGGGAAGGATATCCTAGAAATCTTGAGGCATTTAACTAGAATTGAGCAAGCTGCGAGAGAGGCAGAGAACACCTTCCATACGTTGGTCTCGTCGAGAGGGAAGGCAACAATCAACAAGTGGGAAGAAGAAATTAAGGAGGAGTGGAGTGGTAAAGAGTGGGAGGAGATAGCGCAGGAGGCATAATGAATAACAGACCTAGGGGCTACCCATCCCAGGGATACCCTCTACCATAAAATGATAGAGACAACATGGTTTACCAAAATGTTGATCGGGAAAGTAAAGTCTGATAGGGAGGAGGCAAGACAAGAAGACCACTGGGAGGTGAAAACTATGTTGGATGAGATCCAACGTTGTATCATCAGACTACAAACTATTATCAAGCTGCTGGTGGAGGTTGAAAAGGACCAGAAAAGTAAACATGAACAGTTGGCTGCGCAATTCCACCTTTAGCTGAGATACATCAACTATATGGACATCACACCAACAGATGGACAAGGAGGACCAACCCAAATTAGAAGAACTGGAACATTCTCCCCAAAGGAGGACAACAAAGGCCAAGCGGGTGGGGTGAAGGACCACCCCAAGTGTTGTAGAGACTCTTAGATTTCACTCTGTAATGTCTGTTGTCTTTAATGGCAATCATGCCCAGGAAGTAGTAGGGTGTAGTTTTTTTGTGGCAAGATTTAGTATTTTCAGTTGAGCAGTTAGTTATCTCTTTTTTGACTAAAATTCTCATACTTTGAAAAGGGAGGTCTGGTTTGGTTTCCAATTTTGGCAGACCAGCTACCTCTAGGATTGATATTAAAACCCAACAGTAAGGGTCCCCTGGTCTTGTTTCCTTTAGGCAGACCAGGATCCCCATTTTTTATCATATTTTCTACAGTAATATAGTTTCTATTCTGACTTACAAATAAAAATAAAAATATGCTAACAAGACAAGATAAAGAGCCTACCTCATCTCGACGTTCTATGAATTCCATCGTTGAGCACTTGACTCAAAGCAATACACGTGCAACTTGTCCTCGACAACGAAGAAACACAAGCATATGATGATAATATAAAATGTTATCACATTCAATAGCATAATCCATCAACATTCATAACAAATATGCCCATGCAATAACAATTCAAATATTTGTAAGATATTGATTGGACGAGAAAAGAGTATTTCTATTAAAATGTAATCAGTAGAAGTGAATGAATTACAAACTTTCGTGTCGTCACGGTTCAAAACCAAAATACTAAGTCCCTTCCAACTGGGCCTCCACCACTTCAATCCTCCACCAAAGGCAAGCTCATATAAGAGAGACAATGAGGTTCTCAATCATGCATAGAAGAGCTTGGGGGCTGAACAATGTGTTCAGACTTAAAAGGATAAAGGGATGCAGACTCAATATGAAGTGAATAATTTCTCCAGAGTAAATTTTCTCTCAAAGTTGAATTCTTCTCCTCTTTTCTATAGCTCGGATTTGGCCCATTTATAGCCTTCAAGTGGAATTGAAGGGCCGAGTCAGAACGTTTCTAGTATAAGGAAGGTCAAGGATCATGGATCTTAGGACGTGACATGGAAACCCAACACCATTTTTTTAATTTTGGGCACAAAACCCAATGTATGTGGGCTGTAGTGGTGCAACCTATGTATACACATGATGTATAATAGATAAGGCACGTATATGTGGAAAAATATTGTTTTCAGCTCTGGGATTTGCAAAAAGGCACTTCAAGTCTGCATAGGGAAATGGAACAAGGCCTTATGAGAAAATTTGCATAGGGTGAGACAAATCTTGCTATAACATCATTATAAGTCTTCTTTGATAACATTCACTTATAATAATTATCATGCATTTCTTAAAAGTGTAGTCTAAACATTCTACCTTTTGGCTCTTTTCCGGTGATTTTTTTCATTTGATTTTGCCCGAAATCTGATGAAGAATGATTGGATCTGCAGATTTGAGTGGCTAAGTTTATATAATCAGAGTACCCCAAGGTTTTTGAGCATGCTGAATCCATTTATACATTCATAAATACAATTTAAACAACAAAAAATAACAATTTTGTCCAGATTTACATTGCCGATTCAGACAAAAAAAACCCCAAAAATAAAACGTTTAACCAACACCTTTGTTAATTTTAACATGAATTTCTTATATGATTTGAAATGTTGAAATAAATTTAAGTATTATATCTTTTACAATTTTATTAAGGTAATATATGTAGAAATTTCAATACAAATTAGGTATTTCCTGCGATTCTCCTGATCTAACAATTATACGTTGCTGTTAAATACATAATCACTTCTACTATTATTATTGCGGAAAATTAAACCACGATCACAACCACAATCACAAAGTGAAATATCAAGAACACATAACACAAAAGTTTTACCGGGAAAGCGTAAAGCTAAAAACCCCACTATCATATATTATGTATATCATGAATCATGAAACAATCTCATACAAAACTCTAATCCAAGAGTTCTCAGTACAATACAATCATCTCACACTGTCATACACAAATCAACAAATACATGTGCCAATTCCTGTGTCTAGACAGCTTGCCTCCTTTGCACAAATCCTTGCAATTAGAATTCTCACAACTAAAAAATTGCCTAGTTTGCACATGCTCATAAGCATATCCACTGCATGTGTGATCAAATCACAACTGATAGCCAAACTATCCCTTTCACCTGTTATCTCAACTGGGTCTCCATTGGATCTGACATGCATGTAGTTAACCGTGGCAAATCTTCAGTTGCATGTGAGTTCACTGATTAACTGAACTCTCACTAGTGCATGTTTAGTTACAACTAGTACAATTGATCTTAACTTACTTAACTACACTTATAATTCTGTTAAAAATCCAACTCACTCAGTTATGAATGAAATAATAGATTAATATTGATTGTCCAATTTATTTAAGGGAAAAATAAATTAGACACATGTTTCTTGTTGACTTTTAAACACTCCCTCTCAACAAGAAAGGGATTATCCTTCACCCCAATCCTGTCTCTATGATATTCGAATTTTCTCATGGTGAGTGCCTTCGTTAGAATGTCTGCATCCTGATCTTCCGTAGGAATGTATTGAAGCAACATGATCTTTCGCTGCACACAATCTCTGAGATGATGATACCGTATATCTACATGCTTAGATCTGTCATGAAACACAGGATTAATCGAGAGTTTAATGCAACTCTGATTATCACAATAAATCACTGTCGGATCTAAATGAGAACCAAATAAACCAACCAAGATCTTCCTCATCCAGATAGCCTCACATACAGCTTGACTCGCTGCCATGTATTCTGCTTCCACTGAACTAAGTGCCATGGATCTTTGTTTCCTGCTGTACCAAGAAACAACTGTAGATCCGATACTAAAGATCCCCCCTGATGTGCTCTTTCTGCCTGTTGGGCTGCGTGCCCAATCTCCATCCGCGAAGCCATGCAACTTCACCTCATCCATCTATCTGTACCATAATACATACTCAGATGTTCCCTTCAGATATCTCAGGACATGCCTACCCGCCTTCCAAAAGAGTTTGGTAGGCTTAACCATCGCTTGACTTAGCTGGTTAACTACATAGCAAATGTTCGGTCTCATGTTCACTAAATACATTAGCGAACCCACTAACTGTCGATAGCCAGTAGCATCCACTACTTGTCCAAAAGTAGCATCCTCTTTCCTCCAATTTCCTAGAAGAGGAGTATCCATGGGTTTGCATCCCTCCATGTGAAACTTACCCAGTATCTCCCTTGCATACTTTCCTTGAGACACAAAAAGTTCACCATCTCGCTGCCATATTTCCAAACCAAGGAAATAATGAAGAAGGCCCAAATCCTTCATCCCAAACTCCTTTGCAAGGTCATCCTTGCATGAGTGTATCAATTGCTCATCACCAGTCAGTATTAAATCATCAACATAAAGCACAATGATCAAAAGCTTACCCTCCACCACAATTTTGTATAGGTTTGCATCCGCTTCACTTTTGGTGAAGCTCAATCCAGTGAAATAGCTGTCTATCTGAGTGTACCAAGCACGGGGTGCTTGCTTCAACCCATATAGTGCTCTCTTGAGTCTGCACACATGTGAATCTCTGTAAAAGGTCTCAAAACCTTCTGGTTGTTTAATGTACACTTCTTCCTCAATGATCCTGTTGAGGAACACAGTTTTTACATCCATCTGATGAATGCACCAGCCCATCTGCCGAGTGCAAGGATGGATCTTATGGAAGAGTACCTTGCGACAGGTGCAAAGGTCTCATCATAATCTATCCCCTCGATCTGTGAGAAACCCCAGGCCACAAACCTAGCCTTGTATTTCTCCACACTCCCATCAACAACTTGCTTTACCTTGTAGATCCATCTCAAACCTACCACTGATTTGTCAATCGGTCTTGGGACAATTTCGCATGCACTGTTTTTGACAATGGAGTCATACTCCTCTACCATAGCATCAACCCAAGTGGGTTCCTACACTGCTTCCTGAAAGGAAGATGGTTCAGTCACAATACATTTTCTCATGAGAGCCATGTATCTAGTAAATCGATCAGGAGATTGTCTCTGTCTGCGCTGTGAAGTAGGGGCTCCTACATTATGTGCAACATCTAGTCTCAATCTGTCAACTTCCGTGGTGTGCTTTCTACCATTTCTAATGGATGGCTCTGCTTGAGTGGTTTCCTCCACTCCATGAACCTTCTCATGTGGCTGGTCCACATCTTGAGACTCATCCTTGGGAACCAACAGTTCCTCTTCTGCATGCAAGTCTAGCTCCCTCTCAAGCGACAACCACATGGATTTCCCCTCATCGAATTTTATATCCCGTCACATAACAATCATCTTACTGTTTGGCAAATACACACGATAATTATGGGGTGTTTCTGTGTACCCCATAAATATCCCAATTTCAGCAGTCGATTCCAGCTTCTTCCTGGCATCCTTGGTCACATGCACATAAACAAATGAGCCAAAAATTTTAAAATGAGAAACATCAGGTTTCTTACCAGTAAAAGCTTCTTCAGGTGTACTCATGCCAAGTACTCTATGAGGACAACAGTTCTACACATAAACCGCAGTATTGCATGCTTATGCCCACAAATGCATTGGTAGGCCCTGATCATGCAACATCACTCGTGCTACACCCATGATCGTTCTGTTCTTTGTCTCCATGACCCCATTTTGTTGTGGGTTATGAGGCGCTATGAGTTCTCTTTGAATTCCTTCTCTGCTGCAGAAGTCTTTGAATTCATTAGAGATGTATTCTCCACCATTATCGCTCCTTAGAGCCTTCACATGCTTCCCCAACTCTTTCTCCACCAATGCTTTAAACTCACAAAACTTTGAGAATGTTTGATCCTTCTTCTGCATGAAGAATATCCAGCATTTATGAGAAAAGTCATCAATAAAAATAACATAATACCTATGTTTTGTTGTTGAAGCAACCGAGAATAGTCCACACATGTCCGTGTGAATTCTCTCTAGGATCACCAAAGCATGGTTCTCCTTTTCATGAAAGGTGGACTTTACATACTTCCCCAGGGTGCACCCCTTGCACTGATCTAACTGAGCAAGTGTTCCCCTTGGAAGTCCAGTAGATATTTGATGCATGATCTTCAAGGATCCATGATGAAGATGGCCCAATCTCCTGTGCCATAATTCGCCTTCATCCCGGCTCACCACTTTTTTCTGCCTTGCCTATCATGGCATTGCAACCATCTACCTCCAACATGTAGAGATTCTTAACTCGAATCCCTATCTTCTTGACTTGACCCGTTGCTTTATGTCACATGTAGGATTTTCCACTGCTAAAAACAACATCATAGCCTATGTCCTCCAACATTGCGACTGAGACCAAGTTTTTCTTCAGACCTAGAACATGCATAACATTTTTCAATTGAAATGGTTTACCTGACTCCCTCTGAAAGGTAATGGTACCAATACCAGTTGCAATGTATTTTCCATCATCGCCCATCTCTATATGCATTTTGAGATCTTTCTCCTCCAAGTCAATGAAAGACTCTTTATCTCCCATCATGTGGAAGGAAGCACCACTATCCAAATACCACACTGATCCCGATGCACTTGAAGCCATGCATGCGATCAAAGCGAAGTTAAGTTCAAATTGTGAGACAAGAGCCTCACCAGTTGCAGCTCCAACAACCGTCTTGTTCTTCTTCTTCTGTGGACAATTAGTAGCGAGATGCCCATGTTTGTGATAGTGAAAACACTTCACTTTGGACAAATCCAGCTTCTTAACTTTAGACTCGGATTTTTGATGGAATTTCTTCCCTTTCCCTTTCCTTGCCTTGGCAGTCAAAGCACAATCCTCTTCATCATCACGCTTTGATGAATATCCATCTCTAGTGCTCTGCCTGAACTCCTCTTGCACTAGATCCGACCACAATCGTTCCCAATCCGACAATTTTTCCCTTCCATTGACAGAGTCTTGATAACTGTGCCAACTCTTGGGAATCCCTAGGAGCACCAAACTCACCAAATCATCAGTAGTGACTGTTATTCCCACACTTCCAAGCTCATCCCGACATTGGACAAACTTCATGAGATATTTTGGAATGGTGTTTCCTTTCTCCATCTTGATCTTCCTGAGTTTATCTTTGAGTGCCAATTTCCTATGGTCGCTATTGTTTTGGAACATATCTGTCAAAACCTTCCACATTGCATGTGGTGTGGTTTTCCCATGGAGACTTGAGACAACATGGTCTCATACTCCCTCCAACAGAATCATCCTCGCCTTTGCCACTTTATTTTTCCATGCATCAAGATTTGCAGTGTTTGTCTCATCCGTCTTAGGAACATCTCTATCAATGTAATCCTTCAAGCCATTGTCATCGAGTACTGCCTCCATCCTGTCCTTCCAAGCAATGTAGTTAGAGCTACCCTCGAGTGCATACTCCAACTTCAAGCCATTGAAATACATTTCGATCTTGATCCAACTGTCGCACCAAGAAAATCTTGCAAATTCGAATGTTATTCAACCACCAAAACTCAACTGCTGCAATCCCTCTTCCCTGGGAGGTTCGCACCCCACCTAAGAGTATCCTGAGGGAAGTTCGCACCCTGCCTATGTATAGCCTGTGAACTTGCCTGAGAAGTTTGTACCCTGCCTGTGTATAGCCTATGAACCTGCCTGGGAAGTTTGCATTGTACTTCACTATAGGGTGAGGGGAGTTCACACTTCTCCCTTAAGTAGCCTGCGAGAATCACCTTGAAGTTCTCACCTCTCCTTTGTCTAGGGTTCAAGAATTTATGCTTTGAGAACTGAGCATAGTCTACAGTACTAAAGTTCGCACCCTGCTAGAGACGGGACCTGCGAGAATGAAACAATTTTCGCACCTCGCTTTCCGTGGCTCTGTGGCCTCCGTGGCTCTGATACCATGTAGAAATTTCAATACAAATTAAGTATTTCCTGCTATTCTCCTAATCTAACAATTATATGCCATTGTTAAATACATAATCGCTTCTACTATTATTCTTGCGGAAAATTAAACCATGATCACAACCACAATCACAAAGTGAAATATCAAGAACACATAACACAAAAGTTTTACCGGGAAAGCGTAAAGCTAAAAACCCCACTATCATATATTATGTATATCATGAATCATGAAACAATATCATACAAAACTCTAATCCAAGAGCTCTCAATACAATACAATTGTCTCACATTGTCATACACAAATCAACAAATACATGTGCCAATTCCTGTGTCCAGACAACTTGCCTCCTCTGCACAAATCCTTGCAATTAGAATTCTCACAACTAAAAAATTTCCTAGTTTGCACATGCTCATAAGCATATCCACTGCATGTGTGATCAAATCACAATTGATAGCCAAACTATCCCTTTCACCTGTTATCTCAACTGGGTCTCCACTAGATCTAACATGCATGTAGTTAACCATGGCGAATCTTCAGTTGCATGTGAGTTCACTGATTAATTGAACTCTCACTAGTGCGTGTTTAGTTACAACTAGTACAAGTAATCTTAACTCACTTAACTACACTTATAATTTCGTTACAAATCCAACTCACTCAGTTATGAATGAAATAATAGATTAATATTGATTGTCCAATTTATTTAAGGGAAAAATAAATTAGACACATGTTTCTTGTTGACTTTTCAACAATATATATACTATATCTAAAATAGCTCAAGGCAAACTTTAGAAACACGATAGGAGAATTTAGATATTACATATTATATTTAATTATTACATGGTAACTCTAGAGACCTTGGAATTATATTTAATTATTATATTCAGCTGAAAAAGTAACCACTCCAATCCCAGTAAATAATGTGCGTAGTCTCTTGGAATTGCAGAGGCTTGGGGAATCCATTGAAGGCCGAAGTAGTCAAAGACCTTTTGAAAAATGAATCTCCCAAGATCCTCATGCTCCAAGAGACTAAAATTGAAGGGGAAACCCTTCTAGCAATTATCAATCAGAAATGGAAGAAAAACGCAGGGAAAACCATTAGTGCAAGGGGCTCCTCAGGCGGTCTCGCAACTCTGTGGGTGAAGGACAAGTTTTGTCTAGAAAGCTCTTTTGAAACCCAACATTGGATTTTCACTGAATTCCGACATACTTCAAGTAAGCTTACCCTCTCACTCTTCAATCTATATGTTCATGTCCTCTATTCTGAGAAGAAAGATTGTTGGCAATATTTAGCAGATTGTTTAGAGATCTTCTCTCCTTCGAACATTATTCTATCCATAAATATTAACTTAGTTTTTGAACTAAAAGAAAAGAGAGGAGGCAACAGTGGAAGGGATCAAATTCTCCCCTTAGTTGAGGAACTAGGTCATCAGTGGGACCTCCTTGAATTCAAGCCTTCAAAAGGACTCTACACCTGGTCAAATAACAAAATTGGGACTGATCACATCTCAAGTCGCCTGGATAGGTTCTTATTCCAGAGCTCGTTCCTGCAAGAAATAAGGGTAATCTCTTTCAAGATTCTCCCAAAATTAACCTCTGATCACAAACCCATCCTCTTGAATTTGGAAGAAGAAGAAAATATGGGCCCAATTCCATTCCGATTCAACCCTCTTTGGATAGATAAGGAGGGGTTCTTGGAAACTGTCCAATAAGCTTGGTCCTTTCTAGTTACAGGGTCTCCAAGCTTTGTGTGGGAGTCGAGATTAAAGGAAACAAAACATTCTTTGAAAGCCTGGGTTAAACAACCCATTAACACCCCCTTTATTCTTAGACAAGAGACTATTCAACAGTCATCAACTTTGCAACTAGAAATGGATATCAAGGACATAACCAACTCAGAATTAGAAAAAGAACAAGTTGCTCTAAGAAAAACATTCTGCACTTTCCGCCAAGAAGAAGAGTACTGGAGGCTTAAGTCTCACAGCTTGTGGATAAAATATGGAGATCAAAACACCTCGTTCTTTCATCGACAGTTCAGAGCCCACCTTTCCCAAAATCACATTTCTAAAATTTCCTCCGTAGATGGGTCGATTCACAAAGGTTTTGATAAGCTCAAAGTAGAAATATAAACACACTTTTAGAATCTCTACAAAGAAGATGGCACTGACTGCGAAGAGGCTACCTCCGACTTCCTCTCACACATACCCTCTCTTGTAAGTAGGGATGATAACTCAGTCCTCATGAATCCCTTTACTAAAGAAGAAATCTATAATGTTATCTGGTCCATGGAGCCCGACAAAGCTCCAAGGCTAGATGGTTTCTCAATCCAATTTTATAGAGCATGCTGGGACATAATCAAGATTGATCTGCTAAGAATGATTAAATCTTTCCAACAAAGATCCAAAGTGGGAGGCAACACTAAGTCCACCTTCCTAGCATTAATCCTCAAAGAAGTGAACTCAGGCTCCTTCGAAAGATTCAGGCCTATCTCACTTTGCAAATGCTTCATACAAAATTATGTCCAAGCTACTGGAAAACAAAATTAAGCCTTTGTTAGATAATCTCATTTCCCCCATGCAAGGTGGATTTTTCAAAGGGAGACATAGTCTAGATAATGTTATTCAGGTGCAAGAAGCTATGCACTCCAGTCATCAACGACATGAGCAAGGGATGCTTATAAAGCTCAACATGGCAAATGCATTTGACTGAGTAAACCTCTCCCTCCTTTATAAAGTCCTTATATATTTTGGTTTTTGTCCTAACTTTGTAAATTTGATTAAAGCTTGTACTGAAAAGCCTTGGATAACCCCGCTAGTGAATGGCAGATCGACTAATTATTTTCAAGCTTCAAGGGGATTAAGGCAAGGCTGCCCTCTTTTCCCCTTCATGTACATCTTGATGGCAGATTCATTAAGTAGAAAACTGACCGTTGAAAAGAAGGTCGGAACAGTCCCAAACATTAGGTTGATGAAGGGCTTTGATCCAATCAATCATGCCCTTTTTGCAGACAATTCTCTTATGCTGGGCATAGCCTCCATAAAGATTGCAAAAAACTTCAGCGGAATCCTTCAAAGCTTTTGCAGTATCTCCGGAGCGCTCATCAATAAAAGGAAAAGTGCAGTGTATGGGTGGAATGTAGATCATCAAACTATTCAACGAATTTCCCTTTACCTGGGGTTCTCGGGCTATGCTTCTTGGGAAAAAATAAAATATCTCGGTCTTCGATTAACTCTGGGGTCCAATAAGTCTTCGTTGTGGACATAAGTAATAAGCAAATTCAAGGCCAAAATCTCAGCTAGGGGCGGTGAGTGGGTTACCAATGTTGGGAAACTCACCCTTATTAAATTGGTTCTATCTTCCTTGCCAATCTACCAGGCTTCCTTCCTTCTGACCCCAAAGGCGATCATGAGTAAGATTTCAAAGTTGATCTGAGACTTTCTCTGGCGTGGAGGTAAAGGAAATCAAAATAAATACCACTTAGTTAATTGGGAAACTGTTAAACACCCAATTTCTGAAGGAGGGTTACAGGTAAGAGATCCCGAGCTAGCAAACCTTGCACTGGGTGGCAAAATCCTTTGGACTCTCTATACAAATCACAGACACCCTGTAAGTAAAATCCTAAGGAAAAAATATCTCAATGGGGCCTCCTTGAGAAACCTTTAGGCATAAAATACTCCCAAAGGCACACTGATATGGAACCTTTGTCGTCACGGGCTCGATTTCTTCCAAAAGCATCTGTATCGTATCCCTGGGAATGGGGGAAAAACTATGCTGTGGCAATATAATATCATGGGCAAGGCGCCCCTTGACTATTCTGAAGAATTCAAGGAGATCCACAAGTGGCTAACTCAACACAAACTCATCAAAGTAGCAGATATCTCTTTGTGGAATGCATAAGGGAGATAGTGAACATGGGCCTTCCTGGGCATTCCAGACCATTTGCAAACCCCAAAAAATCTCCTCCTAGCTGCGTTGACAGACTTAGCTCCTGTTCACCTCCTCTTGTTGGATAAATGGGGTTGGGGAAAGACTGGGTTTTACACCGCAGCTCTAGGATTTATCTCTCTTCAATCCCCCCAAGCGACGTTTGAGTCAACAACCCTCTGGAAACAAGTCTGGGATACTCTCGACCTCCCCAAAATAAACTTCTTCTATTGGGTTTTAATGCACAAGAAAGTATTGTCAGGAGAAAATCTGGCAAAAAGAGGCATTATCGGTCCTCATATATGCTCCATGTGTTGTAATGCTCTTTAAATGATGGATCACCTGTTTGTGGACTGTCCATTCACCCAAAAAGTATGGAAGATGTCCCTTCAAGATCTCGATGTCACAGTTTCAAAGGAGATTATAGTGGTTACCTTATTCTCCTCCTGGAAGGTGCGCTATCCTCAAGAGGTTCAAAGCAGTTCAATTTGGAAAAGAATATGGCAAGCCATCCCCAAATACATTTGCTGGAAACTATGGCTGTCCATAAATGAACAGATCTTCAACACCACTTTTCCTTCCCCTCCAATGGTGGTCGCTAAAGCAAAATCTCTCCTTCTTGAAACAGTGGCCAGCCATTCCTTCAAGAACGAAAATACTCTCCTCCCTGAAGAAAAGAAATGGATAGGAACCTTCACTTTCCGGGATAGAAAACAATCCTATGTTCGCCCCTCTATGACTCCAGGATGGAGTTTGCGAGACACAGATGTGGTATTTCAAGCATGGTGGAGGAAGCAAGGCAAAGCCTTGATTTTTTTCGATGGCGCCTCCAAAGGAAACTCAGGGAACACAGGAGCAGGTAGAGTGATTTACTCCTTGGATGGATCCCGAAAAGATAGCTTCAGTTGGGGACTAGGGTAGAGAACAAATAACCAGGCTAAAATTCTCGGGCTGCTAAAAGCTTGTCAGATAGCGCGTGAAAATGGCTATAAAGAAATACAAGCTTATGGAGACTCTGAAATTTTGATAAAGATTTTAAATTTGAATGACCATTTCAACAATCCAGCGATCAACAAGACATTGCAAAGGTTGCGGAAAGTGTTGTAATATTTCTCCTCCTCTCTCTTTTTCCACATCCTGCATGGATCGAACAAGGAAGCAGATGCAAAGGCGAATATGGGTTGCCTATTGCCTCTAGGTGCATTCAACAAAAATGATGAAGCCCCCGTGTGGACTCCCATCCCGTAGAATTGGCTCTTCCTCTTCTCATAACTTTGTAAGAATGGGACATGCTTTATTTTGGTTAAGTGGGAAGTTGTTCCCTTGTAATGATGGTTGATTTGGCCTAGGCCCAACCAACACTTAAATAAAAAATAAAAAATATTTGTTTTAGTTTAAAAAAAAAAGATTCTCCCCAATTAATCTCCTTATGTAATTGTTTCTCATGAAATTAATATTTGTTATTTATTTATTCACTTTTCCATTTATTTTATCACTTTACCCTTATGTTAACTTACTTGTTTCACCTTATATTATAAGTTTGATTTGAATCAAAGACTATGGGTGCCATGAATGCCATGCCCTTTAGGATGTACTGATGTACTCCAAGGGTGTCACATGTTATGCCCTTCAAGCACTTTGACCTTGAACAATGAGAATATGATACAACTGGAGAAGATCCTATTACTCATGTAGTTTCCCCTATTACAAGACTACTAGATGTTGAGGAATAAGGCCTCCACCTTATTACATGCCCCTTAGTATACCTCACGAGTGAATAAGACCCAGTCTACCCTCATGATATCGTGCAACCCTTTGAGCAAGAGTGTCCCTCACTCTTTAACTCCGACCATGACATGAGTGCTAGTGAGTGGAATCAAGGACGTTGTTCCACCCCTCCCTTTATATTGGTCTGGTTCTATTTAGCCCCGTTACTCCTTTTGTGAGTCAGATTGACAAGCATGATCCTTGTGCTTGCATCCACTAAACAAGTTTTTATCAGTAATGTCCACAATTTAAATAATTTATACAAAATTTCATCAATGCATTGACTCCTTGATTCACCCCAGAGTCCCAGGGTCTTGTTGATGATACCCGTGTCAACCAGTCATTGAGCTTCTTGTACACACAAAAAATCATTAATAATATCTGTACAAAATCATGACCATCCATACATTTTATTCAACATGATATAATGCATAATTAATCAATTTCATAGTTTGATATTTTAAGCAATTCATAATAAGTATAACATTCATCAAAATATTAATTAACCGAGTTATTTGAGAGCAAACTTCCTCAAAGAATAAGTATGTTGTCTAAAAATAGTTAGGTGAAACAGGGCATTACAATTTGGCTTTGTTTGCGGCATTAGTGGGGGTTTTTCTTTTCACAGGGTAATCCAGTAAAATCCTTTACTTCGTAGTACATCCTCCATATGAGATTTCCATGAGAAGTAGTTGGTACTAGTAAGCAAAAAGATCACTCAGACTAGCCATATTAAAATACATAGGTAAGATGACTTTAAAAAAAGAAACTGAGTAGTATATGGAAAGCTCTCGAAAAAATAGGCAGTTAAAAATACACTAAAAATGAACTTTAGATGTCAAAGTTATGCCATTTTTAAGAAAGATATAAAAGGTAACCAAAGTTCCACGTGACAAGTAGAGGTTGGTCCACGTGGTGATAAATACACAATAACATTCTTACGTAAAAGAAAAATTCTCCCATTCTCTAACTTTGCCTATAAGCTCATTTTTTAAAATAAGTTACTTATGAAGTAACCCATTTTTATAAAACGAGTGAGAATCACTTGTACAATGTTATAAATTAAAGTTGCATGCAAAAAATTAACTTTAAAAAAACAATAAAGTTAATTTATGGTGATTCACTTTTATAGTTTAAGTGAAATGCAGTTTACAATATAAAGTTATACGATAACTCAAAGTTGCATGAACTTTTTGAAAAAGTAACTTAAAAAAAAACTTGAACTCAAGGTCTCTTATTAAATAAGATAACTTTCAACCAAGTGAGATAATGCAAAATATACAACAAATGTGATGAAGGAGAAGGAACATTTTTTTTAAAACAAATTTTACACTTTTCATCGAAGTGTGTATTTGCCCAAAAAATCTCTTGTTTTTGCCTCTGAATATGACAAAATGGTCATATCTTAGGCAAAAATATTTTTTTTTGAATGAAATGAAAAGTGTTTCCAATTGAAAGCAAAGCTCCAGATGCAATGGAACAACTCACTCAACCTAAAGATGCATATAAATAATAAAACCCATAAATATTTCGATGCATGCAACAACACATGTTCAAGATCTTGATCAATAAAGAGAGCGAGTTTTCATGCGGTCTTTGATACCATGTTCGATAAAACATGGTATATCCACATAGGACAAACACCTTAATAAATTTCTCACACAAATAGATCAAATATCGATATACCAATGTTTTATGTGGCTAAAACCCTAAAAAAGGGAAACAGTCCACGACCCTAGCCAATCCAGTCACTTGAGGCAATATGTTAATGCAAAAGAAAATTTTTGTATGTAAGAGTTTTTATAATCGATCTTTCGCAAATGACCTGTCATGCTCTTTAAATAGAGATTATGGACCAATCAAGTGCTAAGTTGCAAATAAATATAGCCATTAGTATTGAGGGGAATATGAACTATCATATCACTTTACGTTGAGAACATACCATGACTGTCAAATTACATAACTACAAATGCACACTAAAGAAACACGCTTTTACCTAAAGACAAACTATACCAATTTGATCTTAACTAGCTCCTAAGTGTCTAAATATCCTAACACCAATGTTTGTAAATATTTATGCAAGGCTTTTGCACTAGTTGGAAAATGGATTGCATGGAAAATTGGAAATGGAAACAAGGTAAGAGTGGGTGTGGAACCTTGAGTAGGGTGTGGTGGAAATTTCAAGTTGTCTACCCCTCTACTAGAGGTTTGTCATGCTTCAAGGGTCTTCAAATTAAAATATGGAGTAGGTTTAGATGAAGGGTGGACCCAAAAATGGAAAACAATAGAGGAGCTAAATTTATAGGGTGGAAAGGTTGTTGAGTGGCAACATTTTATTGATATTATAAAGCATAATCGAATATCTCTATCGGATAAAGAGGATGAGCTAAAATGGACAAAGAAAAAAGATTTGGGTAATTACACAACAAAATTAAATTATGCGGCAAAAGTGGTAGAAGAGCAAAGAGGGGAAAAAAGTTGGTGATGGAAGGTAGTGTGAAAACTTAAGAGTCCACTCAAAACTATAATCTTTTGATGGTGTGATTTGGAAAACAAGATACTTACGTGGGATAATGGGAATAAGAGAAATTGAAATGGCCCAAGATGGTGTATTTTACACAAGGCTAACAATGAAACAATGGACTATCTATTTATTTTTTGTCCCTTTCCATCCAATCTAGAAAGAAATGTTGCACTTGACTAGTGGAAATAATAAATGGGGCAAGGATTCCCTATTGAGTTGTTTTGAATATTGGTGCCAAGACCTCTTCATTATGAGCCACATGGCCTTGCCTTGTTTTGTCTTGTGGGGTTTATCACTAGTAAGGAAGAAATCATTCTTTCAAGGAATAAAAACTTATCCAAGTTAATTGACTCATCAAATTAGGAGTGTTTATGGTGGCAACAAGAAATATCCAACTTCAAAAGTCGCAAGGGTTTTAAATGAATTTGTGATCAACTCTACAAGGGCCTAGGTCCTCTTTGATGGTGCTTATCAAGGGACCCCATGTACCTGTGGCTTATGATGCATTTTATTTTTGTCAAAGCCTTTGTATATTAATATAAAATATGGGGTAGCTCATGGCACTAACAATAGATTTGAGTTTTATGCTTTGTGATTTTGTTGAAATCTACTACAACCAAGGAAATTATAAATCTTCAAGTATTTGAAGATTCTAAATTATTTATATATTGGGAAAATAACAAATGCATGATGACCAATATTTTGTTTAGCCTAGTTATGAACATAGTTGAAGGGACTAAAAATAGGTTTGAGGACAATTCTTCCAATCATATTTTCCAAGAATTTAAGTCGAAGGATAATCAATTGTCAAAGGAAACTTTCATGATGCAAGAAGGCGTCATATCTGTTCAAGAATACAATGATGTTGTTTTGGTTTTTGGCTTAGAAATATCCCTTCTCACTAGTCAAGTCGAGGAAGTGTCTTATGTTTTTTTTTTAGTTTAGCAACAATTAGAAAAGGTATGCAAGACATGTTGGTCAAGGAATAATATGCAATGTTTAGATGATTAGATACATGTCATAGTGTGGAAGATTGTATTAAGCAACTCTAGTTGTAGACAACATCAATTC
>ML789696.1:411125-424798 GCA_009831015.1 Picea engelmannii | reverse complement strand
TTCATTAAATTTGATACATAATATTATGCATGTATGGACTAGGATGTTGTTTGAGTTGTATACAATTCACCATAAACCCCAATACTTCTATATTAACTACCTTGGCTGGATTCAATTTTTGAAACACTTTTCCCCAAAAAAAAATGGCGAGTGTCAATAGTGGGTAGAGTGGTGCACATGACATTATAATTCCATAGATTGCACCACTATTTCCTCCAACTACAAACTATTATGATTACTTGATCTTGTTGCCTTTAAATGTATGTTAGGTTTACATAGTTTTAGTTAGAAGTATCGTAGAGTGTATCTAAACATGGGAACACAATTAATCGATGGATAGACAAACCCTTATCCAAACCACTTAATAAAAAATCTTATGAAGCCAATAAAATGAAAGAGTCGAATAAATTAGTTGTTATCATCCTTTGTAAAGTGTTTGGTCAAGAAAATTCTAAGGTCGTGACTCAATTCATATTTGTTATCATAGGTCATTTCTCAACCTATAATTCGAATTCGAATTTGATCATGAAATAATTATCATTTTAAAACAAAAATGGGTAAATATTTATATTAAAAGATGGTTGTAGCAAAGCTAAAAGCAACCAAAGAGTACATCATAGTTACATCAGTTATTTTGTCTAAAAAAAGTAGGAAGCAATTTCCTCATAATCTTGAGCTCTACTATGAAAAGCACGATAAATATAATGTTTCTGAACTTTAAAAGAACAATTACAATAGTTGTGAACCTGGCTAGTTTAGTTTGAGTTCTGTATGCACTTGGCTTTGTGTTTCATTATGGAGACATGTTGTGGGTTGTTGATGAACTGGTTGCTCCACTTCACAAGACGTCTGGGAGCCAACTGAGGGAATGGGAGCCTATTGAGTCTGAACGACAATTTGTTGTCCTTGCCTTTCCCTTTCCAATTTGTGAATTTGTTGGGTTTTCTTGTTGAGTCTCTTGAGTATAATTATTTGTTCCTAATCCCGATGCTCCTTGCTAACCTGCAATGCTTGTCTGAGTTGTGCTTCAGTGGTCCAAAGCTCCTCAATTTCATGTTGATGCTGCTCAACTTTCAATTTCGTGGCCTCAAGTTCGCAGGGGATGCAATCACATTCTAGTCTCTCACTACGCCGCATTTTTCCTTGAACCTGTTGATGCGAACAATGGGAGCAAAAAATGATATGGGTAATTAGAAATTCTGGGCATCTGAGCTTTATCATCTGTGATTCATTGTATTTGTTGAACCCCAGCCTTCGTGTGAAGTCCTGCACCATCCTCAGGGATGATGGTGTCCTCTGCATTATCGTAAGCGAATGTACGACTTGATTAACTTGTTTGATTGGTTTCCTCATCATGAATTTGGATTGAGTGCTCATCCCACATGCAAGGAGGGGCTTTGTTTGTTGAGGAGTAAAAACTCGCTGGTGGAAGTTGATTTCAACCACCAAATGAGATGGATGATATCATAAGCTAGAGTGAGACTATATCTTGAGTTTAACACGAAGATGATGCAGCTATATGAGCTAAGAGATGTTAATTCACGTCCTTTAGGAAAATGTTTTAAGTGTGTGATTTGTCCTCCACTAATGCCTAGGTTCAATTTACTATTTTGCCCATGTGATTCAACTTGTGGTTCTTTTTTGATGCCTATGGAGAGGATCATGAGATTATTTTTATTCATTTGGATTAAGGGATGTAGCTCATGAGGGTTAACTCGTTGTTTTTTAGTTCTCCTTGATTCATGGCCTGGCTTCCTTGGCCAACCAATCTGCTTCTTGGTTGTGTTGTCTTAGAATAGGGAAGTATTCTACATTTCTGAATTTTCTTTCTTCTTGTTTTATTTTTCTGTAGATGCCTTGTAGAGTGGAGTTGTTTTGATGATTGATGCCTCGTAGAATTTTGATTACTATCTCATAGTCTCCTAGCATAATGATGATGTACGTTTCGTTTTCAGGAATCAAGAACAATCCTTTCAAAGCCGCCAAAACTTATGCCTGATTGTTGGTTTTACATCCTAATCCCCATGAAAATTGATGTCCTTTTTGTCCTATGGGATCATAGATGACACCCCCCTGTACTTGCTGCCCTTGGATTCCCTTTTGATTCTCCATCAAAGAATAAGGTAGTTTTTTCTTGTTTTTCCCTCCAGTGGGCAAATTCTTTCTCATAGGGTCTCAATTTCCAATGTTGGGTATACCTGGAGGTTGGAAGAGTATTAGGGAGATGGAAGAATCTTGAGCTAAGAATGTTGTTGACCCAATACTTTTCTGATTGATCCATATTAATAAGGGAGTTTGTGTTTCTATATTTGGTGCAAATTACATATGAGAGAAGGCTATAGGCCAATGAGACAACTCTCAATGGTGTGGAGTTTTTTTCCTAAAAGATTATTTTATTTCTTTCCAGCCATATTTCCCAAAAAATGAATTTTGGTATTGCTTTCCATACCCGAGAGAAGAGATGATTTTGTTTGAAGCTGCCAGCATATTTGTGCTTCCATTGGAGGAACAAATATTGCCTATTGTTGGGTGGGAGATAATGATGCGAAAGGTTCAGATACAATTGTTCCCAGACTTGTTTGGAAAAATTGCAATAAAAAAATAGATGGTAGATGGTTTCTGATGCCTCTTTACATAGAGAACATCTTGAAGGCCTAGCGATGCCTCACTTATGTAAATTCTCAACTGTCAGAATCTTGTTATGCACCGAAATCCAACAAAAGGTGTTCACCTTTAGTAGTGAGTCTCCATGCCAAATCATCTCCCATAATTTGGAGCAGGGAGGGATTGGTGATTCTGTTATGAGATATTGATAACTGATTTTGACAATGAATTCATAGTTGCCCCGACTTCTTTCGTTAGTTGAGATGGTGTCAACATGTGCACAACCATAAAGGGAGTGGAACGATCGTGAGACCAAGGGGAGCAAGTGGGGTGGTGGGTGAGGGGGCTTGCAACTTGTCCATTTCCCGTTTTCTTCCCATTGCGAGAAGTGCTCTAATTTTGTAAGACCCTATCGAATGCACCAGTCCCTAAGTGTCTGAAGTGCTTCGCTTCTTCCCATAGGTTCTTGACCCATTATTTTGTATGTCCATATGCTTATTGAGGCTCCATTTATAGGATTCAAGGATAGCTTGGCTTGAATCAGGGGGGATGTAGATTCAATCAAATTCGAAAAGGGAGATCCTTTGATATTTGAGAGCGGCATGTCTATACTTCTTTCTCAGGGAGCTTGAAATTATTTGGATATAAATCAAATTTCCACCATTCTATATGTCTCGAGACTAATCTCCATACCATCTTTGGTCCCACATCTATGTTCATCTTCAAGGGTTCTTTGATTACTAGGACGCCTATTTCATATGGCTGACACACAGTTTTCCAATTGAGAAGATGAGATTTCTTAGTATTTGTTTTGCCCCCCTCCCATAGGAAGCTTCTTATTTGTTTGGATATTTTTTCGATTACACCTTTAGGTGACAACTATGTTATGCATTGGTATATTGATAAAGAGGAGAGAACCACCTTAATTAGAATAGTTTTTCCGACTGGATTGAGCAAGCGTGCTCCCCAATTTTGAATTCGTTTTGTAATTTTATCTAAGACTTCATTCTAGGTTCATGAGGAGGAGGATTTTAAAGAAATGGGCATTCCCAAGTATTTGAATGAGTACCAATGATCTTTCACCCTGAAGCCAAATTTCCTTGAGAGTTTTGTTTGAATATTTTCTAAGAAATTCCATCCAAATATCTGACTTTTGGAAGTCTTAATTTTACCTCTTGAGGTGAAAAGAAAATTATCAAGTGTTTTCTTGAATCTTCGTGCTATGATGGAGGACACAACTCCTAAGAGGAGGGTGTCGTTCGCAAATTGTGAGTGATTTATCTCCTTTATACCACTTGCAATCATAAGACTAGGAAGATGTCCCATTCGTCGATCCTCTTCTAGATTTCTACTTAGGGATTCAACCATGATAATGTAAAGAGAGGGGGAGAGGGGGCATCCTTGCCGAAGTCCTCTGCTGGCCTGAAAAAATTGGGATGGTCTTCCATTGATCAAAGGGGCTATACATGCGGAACCAATGCATGCTTGAATCCAATCTACAAATTCCTTTGAGAATCCAAATTTGCTCAATACTGAGAACATGAATGCATGTTTGACTTGGTCAAAGGCATTTAACATGTCTAATTTCATCACCATGCCCCTTTCTTTGTTGCTTTGAATTGTATGTATGGCTTCTTGTACAATGATGATATTGTCAATAATTTGTCGATTTTCCATGAACTCCCTTTGGTTTTCCGAGATTAGCTTGCCTAGGAGAGGTTTAAGTTTGTTTGGATTTATTTTTGTAAGAATTTTTTAGGTTGAATTACACAGAGAGATGGGTCTGAACCTGGAAAAGTTGGAAGGATTAGACTCTTTTGGAAATAGGGCCAAAATGTTTAGTTAGTTGCTCCTCCTACTTTTTTCTTCTTGAAAGTGTTGTTAAGCATCCTCTTGAGATATTTTTTTATTGTGTCCCAAAAATCTTTGAAGAAATGAATAGAGAAACCATCTGGTCAATGGGCCTTATCTTGGCCCAGGCTCCAAATTGCTTGGTATATTTCTTCTTCACTGATATCTCTAATGAGGGCCTCGTTTTCTTCCTTGGTTATGCATGTGGGGATATTTTCCAACATGTTTTGCATTTTGTCTTCTTCATCCTCCTCCTGCTCTTTTGAGTAAAGTTTCTTAAAATGGTTTGAAGCTGCTTCCTTTATCTGGGTGAAATCTTCTAGGGTTTGTCCTGAATCTGTTTGTGTTTTTTGGACTGTGTTTTTTTGGCGCCTATGTTGTGTCTGCTTGTCGAAATATTTTGTGTTGGAGTCCCCTGATTGAATCCAAAGACTGTGGAATTTGAGCCTCCATTCTTCTTCTTCATTTTGAAAGGATTGATGCAAGTTTTGATAGACCTCCCTCTCCTTTTGCAGAAGGGTTTATGTTACTTCTTCTATTTCCATCTCCAGTTGGATGGATTCGAGCTCCATCATTTTGTGTGTTCGTTCTTGATTTGGAGGTATGTAAGAATCCTTGAACCATGACTTAAGAGCTGATTTGACCGCCCTTATTTTGCTTTCCTAGACAAAGGTAGGGGATCCTTGAAAGGGAGTTTTCCATGCTTCTTTAATTTTATGGACTACTGAGGAGTTTTTCAAACAGAGGGGGTTGAATTTGAAGGGAATGGGACCAAGATTTTGGGGGGAAGATAGGGCTAGGGAAATGGGATTATGATTAGAGATTGCAAAGGGGATGATATTGGAGCATATGGAAAGGGGGAGAAGGAGTAACTTACTGTGGATGAGAAAGCGATCAAGACGGGCAACAATATGGCAAGGCCGTGATCACTTGTTTCTCCATGTGTATTTTCCTTTTAGGGGCTTAACATAAAAAAGATCTCATTCGGTAATGAGGTTCTCCATGCGCTCCCTCATTGGGTCTTTGACTATATTTCCACCTCTTTTTTCTGTGTTTTGCGTAATTGTATTAAAGTCCCCAACTATTAGACAAGTTGATGGTTCTAAGTTGTCTTTAAGGGAGTTCAAAGATCTCCAACAATCAATCTTTTCCATATATCTATTTGGCATGTAGATATTTATGATTGATATTTTATAATAATAGACTTTGTTGCGAAGAACAATAAGTAACCAATGTTTTGAGTGTAGAGTTACCTCATGATCATAGAGAGTTGGGTTTGGAGAGAGTCATAATTCCTCCCAATGCGCCTTCCAAGCTGATGGCTGCTCCTTCTTTGTTCTGAAAAGTTTTTTTTATTGATTGAGTTGATTTATTTCCTCCATTTTAGTCTCTTGTAGGAGAATTACAAAGGGCTTCTCTGATTTGATAGGTCTCTAGGGGATTCAACCTTAGTTTTGATGTTGAATCCTCTGCAATTCCATGAGAGAAATTTCATTTCCTTTGAGTTGAGGTGGCTTGTCCACTTGAAACAAGAAGGGATTCAGTTTCCAAACCTTTGGTGTGTTCTTTTCATCCCATATTGGTAAGTGAGGTTTCTATTGAATATTTTCTACCAAGTTCTTTTTCTTTAATTTCCGCTTATTCTCGAACATCTTTATTTGTCCTCCTTCTAGATCTTCTGGTTTTTTCTGTTAAGATTTCCTTGTCTTCAGGGGCTTTCCAGAAATTCCCTTGAATAGGGTCCCTTTCTGTTGGTTATGATTGAAATTCTTCGTTAGGATTTTCTTTGAGACTTTCTTCCTCTTCTGTGTCTGTACCTTCTTCCGCTCTGTTTTGAGATTCTATCACTGGGGGAATGGTGCTTGAGGAGATGGGGTTTGGTTATGGAATTACTTCATCTTCTCTTCCGAGATTAGATTCAACAAGGCTTGCAAATTTGTTGGGGGAGATGGGGTGTGATTCTTCATGAATCTTGTTGCTAGGGTTTCTTGAGTTGCTTTTGGTTTCTATGGAGGTTGCTCCCGAAGAAAGGTTTTGGGTAGGGTTCTTTACAAGTGATTGATTCATGGTGCATGGTGGGTTGCTTCTCCATGTGTTAGCCTTCTTTTTTACTTATTTCCATTCTTCTGATGATTCTACTTCCATGACTACCTGGTTTGGCTTGTTCTTTGGGTAGTTTCTGGCAAAGTGGTCATATTCATGGCAAGTTTTGCATTTGAATGGGAGATTTTCATAATCTACCTTCTGAATATGGGTCCAGTCATCTAGTTTTAGCTTGATTTCTTCTAGTAGTCCTTTTTCTAGGTCAACTTCTACATAGATCCAAGCACAAGCAAACATTGGGGCCTTGGTTTCAAACTTATCTATATATTTTCCCAGAGATTTTCCAATGCTTTTGAGAACATCATCCCCCCAAAAATAAAGGGGAAGGTGAGGGAGGCATAACCATGCATGAATTGTAGTGGGGATATCACACTCTGGGTCGAAATCTGGGGTCCAATGGTTCATCTTTAATCCTCTAGATCCATAGAAATATGGCCCACTTAGAAATATTAAATCTCTGTCTTCTTTAAATTCAAAAAATAAAGTATAGAAATGCTTACCATACAAGAAGTGATTCAGTTGTCCCTTAATGAGGGGTTGTCAGTTCCACCGAATCCACTGTTCCAATTGAAAGGGTGAAGGCCATAGTTCAGTAAATTGTTCTACGAGGCATTTGGAGGCATGGGCGAGGGATTTGTTGTGAGCAACAGGTTGGGGGACTTCAATTTAGGGGATATGATGTAACTTTTTGATGAACCACGAAACTGTAGGGAGGGGAGGTGATTTACCTAGAGATCCGATGAGATGCTTGAATGCGGCTACGTCAAAATTAAACTCCAATGGGGGCCCTAGATCCCCTTCGTCCATGGCTGTAGAGGCCGTAGAGAAAACCTTAGAGTGAAAGTTGAAGGTTGTTTGTTAGGCATTCTCACCCAAACAACTCTTATTAATAGCCCATCACGTGCGCCTTGTAAATCTTTCCCTTCTACAAAACCTTTCCGCTAGGCCCTTCTTCGAAAGAGTGTTTATTTGAAAAGCGTGGTTAAAGGATGTATTAACATAAGATGCCTAACTTTCGCACGAGCCTAATTTATCACGATTATAATCTATGCATACGTTCCCTCCATTCTTAGGTTGGCCCAAAAGCTAAGCAATACTGGTTAAGTAATGTTTTTATCCTTCCCCACACCTCACGGAAACCTTTGAGCACTATTCCCAAGGCCTTGAATATTCGTTCAGGGAATCTATGTTGGATCGATCGAGAATAATTGGTGCTTGATATTTCCAAAGAGTGCTTCCCAAGGAAGACTTTACGAAAAATAAATTTCTCGAAATACCTTACTTTTCGAGTGAAGTATCTCGATGAGGATTTCCCCAAAGACCTTTTACCCCGAAATATTTTAGGAAAGGTCCCTTCTGAAGTAAACCCTCCCGAATAGAAAACTTTTTGGAAAACACATATCTCCGAGTGCATCCTTCCGAGCAAGCATTCTTCGAATAACATTAATGGATCTATACCTCTACTCAATTGCTACATGTTGGAGCATGCACACATTGAATGGATAAGTATAGAGTAAGTTTTAAGTGAAAAACAAAATATATTGTGAGTGTAATAAAACCTGTTTTTGTATTGCAAAAGAGCATTGTGAAGAATATTTTCACTAATAATTGGAGTTTTCAGAGTTGAAATGTTAATCACAAGTGATATTTTGACTAAATATATAGCTCTGTTACTCCTTGTCTATGAATTTGTATATACTTACACTGTTTAAAATTATACATGATGTACAAAGCCAACATGTCAAGGACTTTGGGGTGAAGAGGAAGAACAACCATGAAGAATCCCATTGTTCATGGAAAAGGTACAATGAGCTTATTGTTAACATATACTATCTACCACAATGGCCTAGGTGGTTTCCCCACTTGGAAAAACATATATGAAAAGTTCTTGAACGAAGATTTCCCATTGGAAGATGACGAGCTGGGTGTATATCAAAACATCAGAAAGAGTGGGTTATATGTTATAACAACCAAACTCACCACTATGCCTTATAATGATGCGAATAGATGGTTATTTTCGCACCCGTATTCAGGGACAAATACAATACTAAATGTGTTGGAGATACCTATATCCTACTTAAAATTAGAGGGCATCCACACATGGTACCAACTGCCTAAACTAGTTTCACCTCTGAACAAAGGCTTATTGGAGGCATTCAAAGAAGAATACCTAGTTATGTCTGAATCAATTCAACATTGGTGGGAGGAAGGTGTGCCATTCACTCAAAAATATCACAAATTGTATTTGATATAGCATATGAAAGAACCCTACTAGTTTCTCGCCTCCATGATATGCATATTGTACAAAGAAGAGAAGTGCACCCATTTCAATTTGGAATTGAATATGATATCAAACTACGTGGCTAAGAAGGGGCATGTGTTCAATTGGGAACAACTACCATCCATCAACATCTTTGAGACAACAAAGGAGCACTAGGGACAAAAAAAACAAGTTTTTTTGTGTCTTCTTACTTGCTAGATGATGTATGTGCTTCAAATAATTTTCCTGGAATGGTTTTGTATTGGACCCCCACTTCATCCCCTATACATTTTTATCGCTTTCAGTTATAGGAGAAGAACTGTAGGAGGCATTTTTACAATATTTGTGATCATGTTTTCGCACCTCTATATGATATGATATACAACCAAAATCATTTGAGATTATCCCCATAAACCATGCAAGTCGTTAAAGATATAAGCGATTGGTTTATAGGAAAATATTATACCTATGTCAAAATATATGACTGTGCTAGTGCCCCACACCTTCTCCCTAAATATATACCTGATAAAATAATTGTAAGGGAGATTTCTTACCAAACGATGGAGACTCGAATAAATGCATTCCTAGCTTTCAATTAAAAAAGGTTATGGCCAATATTTCCTATAATAGTGGGGACAAAAAACTTATTGATTATCCTACATGCTAAAAAGGAAGTAGAAGCTCTAAAGGACTTGATTTTGTGCACATGAAAGGCTGGGGAACAAGACCCAAAGGGAGTAGTCCAAAGTCACCTCAAGTAAGTAAGGTTAGTATACCCAACCCAACCTCAAACAGATCCTCAAAAAGACATTTTTCAAGGAGCTCCATCCTTTCAAGAAGTTTTAATTATAATTAAGGATGAAACTGAGAGGGAGAAATCACACTTGGTCAAGGAAGAGAAAGGGAAAGAAATATAGGAAGAATGGGAATGATTGATAGCCCATGATATAACCCAATAAGAAGAGAGAATGAAAGCCCAGATTGCCAAAGAGGAAGAACAATTGAGAAAGGTGTTGGAAGCAAACAAAATATATGAAACAAAGGAAAAACAAGAGGAAAAAAAGGAAAAGAAAAAAGAAGAAGAATTATCAAAGAAAGTAGTAGAGGAGAAAAGAAGAAGAATTAACAAAGAAAGTGGCAAAGGAAGAAGAGAGGAGGAGACAACTTCATCCCTACATGCTTTTGCAAGGACTGATTCCATCATAGTCAGTGAACTGGGTGCTTCTCTAGACAACTGCAAACTCCATGTATCCCTGCTAGAAGAGCAGTTAAAACAACAAAAGCACCAAATGGAGGTAAGTTTTTTACAAAAAATGAAGCAAAAGGAGTATTCACATAGTATTGAGGTGGATAATCTGAAAAATATGCATGCACAAGAAGTGGAAAACGCTAAGTCAGCGTACCAAGAGTAGGTTAACCTCTCCAAACAACATAAGCATAAGATCTTAGAGCTTGAACATAAGTTGCAATAGATGGAGAATGCAATGAAGGAAAACAACTAGTGGCACTTGCTTTAAAGGTAGTACATGAAGAAGTTGTTGGGGTCAATGAAGACCTAAGAAAAACACAGACACAATTATTTTGTACACTGAATGATTGGCAAGAAATGCATACTGGGACACCTGCAACTCTTCCCAGGTATAGTGTGAAGAAAATGATAAAGGACCATATATTATTTGACCCCTTCAAAGAAATATTTTATGAAGTCCAAGAAGCTCAAGAACTTGCCACCAAATCTTGTTTAAGAATATGGAACTCTTCAGAGGAACTGTTAGAATACTTTTGAATGTAAACCATGGACAAGTTCATTGAAGTTGGCATGAGTGATTAAGGATAAAAGAGGTGGTAGAAGAAAAATATGCTAGCAAAGAAGCAATCAACTAGATCAAGGAGGTAAACAAAGATGTTTTAAATAAACACTTGATCAATCCAATTAAATTGGCTACTTCTGCCAACAAATATATAAAGAATACTGAAAAAAGAGATAAAGAGAGAAGTAGTTGTAAAGGTATGTGATGGAAAACTACAAATGGAGAAGATGTAGCTAAATCAACTCGAAGAAGTCCTCAAAACCTATGAGTTGTGGACTGCTTATATAGAAGAAGTAGCCTAAAAAAAATATACTTAAAAGTTTGTATTTCATTTTTGCACATTAATCCAAAGAGGTTGTAAATTAGAATATTAAAAGATAGTAACATGTAAATTCATAAATAGGAAATAAACTGTCATGAGAATTGAAAAGTCTCTCTTATTTTATAAAAGAGATCTCAATATAAGAAAATGGGACTTTTTCCCATTTCATAGTCAGATAATACTATTGTTTATGAGTAAATAAAGATGAGAAGATAGTTTGGAATCCATGAATGCTTGAGAAAATGTGTGGGACTATTCTTCATGTATTTTTGTTTAATGAGTTTTTTGAGTGATAATCGTATGAATTACTTTTATGCCTACCATTTCAAGTACTCGTGTTAAGAACCAAATATAAAAATAGCATAAAAAACCTTAGAATAAGTACTCAACACCTTGACAAAGAGAGAATTTCAGATAATAAGCCTCTTCGAGGGGGAAACCTCATACACCACATAAATTTACAAATACAATATGATTCCAAATGAAAATGTCTCCCTGGTATATATAGGAGACTAGGAGGTAAAATTACAACTAATGGACCCAAGCCGACATAAATAAAATAACAATACTAATGTAATATGCCCCAATTAAGGGGTAATGTGCCACTATTTAGGTATTAACAACTTATTCATTTATGATCCCTAATGAATACAGTGGTAATGTTACAGGTTTAGTCTGCAACTATTAGTGACTTAATTTGTAGGCCTATTGTTTTAATATGATATTGATTGTTATGAACCATTTTTTCAATTTATAACATGTTTTTATAGTGTGTTCATCTTGTTATATTTTCTCCTTATTAAGACAGGACAATATTAGAATATGACAGTTAGTTTAAATTTTGTTGTAAGTAGTTTAAACAAATTCTAACAAGAGTTCTTTGGAGGACAATATGTCCTCATCTTTGTAATTAAAAAATTCATTAGTGGCAACCAGGCCCACATACTGGTCGAAATTTGCAATCCCAAACGAGAGTGGGCCTAATTGGGGCTTGCCATTGGGCATCTTCCTTTACATACTTGACATGCCATTTGGACCCATCAACAATAACCTTCTATACATTTATTCAAAGTACATGTTTTCACAATAGACTGGAGGTGGTAAGAGGATTTGTAAGATAATTGGGTACCAAAACAACAAAGCAAGTCAATAAAAAAATTACTAGTGAAAATTTGATCTTCATTACTTACAATAATCTTGGGATTGACATGCAACTTATGAATTATTTCCACAAATGTCGTAGCTACCATACTTGATTTAAAAGGACGGGACAATGAGAAAAAATGGGTATACCTTTTGATTCGATCCACCATGACCAAAATGACATTATTCCATTCGGACTTTAGTAAACCTATGATAAAATCCATTGAGAACTCATCCCAATGTTGACTTGGTATGGATAAGGGTTCTACAACATTGGATAAGAGTTCTATGATAAAATCCATTGAGAACTCATCCCAATGTTGATTTGGTATGGATAAGCGTTCAATGACATTCTAGAACTCATCTCAATAATATCTCCTTTCTTGCATTAGGAAACAAAATACTCTTCCATAAAATGTTGAACATTTGTTATACAATATGAGGAAAATACCACTTAGTGGAGGTTTTTACTATCACAAGGTTGAGTAAAATTATTAAAATGGCCTCCATTAGAACCTATAAAATTGATAGTGGAGGTTTAAGTGGAATTTCACTATAACTACAAATTATGGGTTACCAGAGGTCCTAACAGTGGTTTTTTCCAATGTGCTTCAAATAGTAAGGCACACTAGTGCACACATATTTAATATCCACCAATGCATATTATATATTTTGAAATAATGGCGCATATTATATAATTTGAAAGCACTGAAACATTTTACATTTTTCAATGTATTGGTGTGTATTATATATGATTGAGTACCGATGAATATTTTATATGATTGAGCACTAGTGCATATATATCCTTGCACACCATAAAGTCGTGGGAATGATAACAATAATAGTAATAACAATGGTAATGGTCTCGTAAAAGGAAATGATGTTGTTATTTTAGTTAGGAGCACTAGTACTATTATTATAGTTATTAGCACTGGTGTATTTTTACATGTATATTGCATTGGTGCATAGTAATTAGTGAAACACATCAATTTGTAAATAACTATGAAACACATTGGTGCATAAATAGATATAAAATTCTCAATGAATTCGATGAGTTCAAATGAATACAATGCACCAATATGTTTGAATGATAATTTCTTTCATGTTGCGGGTATGCTAATGTAATTTCTTCTTTTAAAATAACATTTCAATTAATCACCATAAAATCAGAGCATTTTTATATTTTAGTTAATGTGTTTCGATGTGACACTTGCATTAATGTATTGTATTGTTTAAACAAATATAATAGTCGATTACAGCTTTGTTCATTGTAATAATGTAAATCATCCATATATAAAATTAGCAATATAAATTTTTACATCACAAAGATCTTAATAGAATAATAAAACCCTTTTATTATATACGAATAAAGAACTCTTCATCGTACAAAATGGGACAACACAAAAGTCCACAATAATAAAAATGTTAATAAATAATTGCTATGATTATTGGTAACTTGTAGTGATACCAATTGGGACCATATGTCCACATTAAACAAAATGTTTTATTTTTACAAATAAACATTCCAAAATATAAACCAGGGGTTGTAGGTTGAGGGGGGGAGGGCGGATAATTCACG
>ML789696.1:347997-362349 GCA_009831015.1 Picea engelmannii | reverse complement strand
TTGGATTTGTATTAATTGCACTTAATGATGCCAAGCCATAAATAAATATTAATTTATTAAAAAGAACCACAAAAACTGGGTCCTGGAAAATAATCAAAATTCGAAAAACCCAATTCATAAAATGTGAAATATAAGCTAGTTACCTCTTGCAGGGAGTGTCAAGGTCAGGTATATGGCGAAGATCAGAACACAAAACCTGCAGATGGGGACAATCTATGCGAGCTTCCACCCAGCCCAATGCACTTCCGTAGCTTTGTTCCTATCATAATTTTGCAAAATTTTATTGCATACCCAATTTCTGTTAAAGCTCCATTCGAACTCAGAACCAGAAAAATGTTTACTTGGACGGAGGAAGTTGAAGGAGAAGCCAATGAAGCCTCATGACTTGGTAAGTTGTCTTTGATTCAAAGATATTTATGTATACCCCAGAAATCTAACCACTTCCTTGCCCCAACTTTGCTTTATCTAGCTTGGTGATGCGGGAGCATCTCTCCACGTCAATCAACCAACCAACCAACCCACGTCAGTGCACACATTCAATGAAGAGAGGCACAACCCTCATTTCAAATTTGAATTTGAATGTAATTAAATGAATGTAAGGCTGTTGAGCCCAAAAGCTGCGCTTTGCACAGGCATATCTGTAGGGAGCCTTGAATGTTTGTAAGGCTGAAATCTAGATTCGATTATGGACTAGACAACCCATTCAATGTAATTGAATAGGGTAGGTAGATTGGAGGGAAGAGATCGAAGATCCCCCTCATGTAAAAAGGATCTTTGAATCTCTTTTGAAGAGAGAGAGTTGGTAGAAAAGTAGAAGAGAGGGCATAGAAATAGTATGCAGAGAGAGTTGGTAGAAAAGTAGAAGAGAGGGCATAGAAGTAGTATGTGGTAGAAAAGTAGAAGAGAGGGCATAGAAGTAGTATGCAGAGAGAGTTGAGAAGGAGCCGAGACTCTATTGAAGTTTGTGCTCAGAACACCTTTGTAAAGAGGCATTTTTATTAATACAAACAGAAGCAGTTTTTCCTGCAAGTATTTATGTGTTGAATGAATGTCTATATGTGTTCTTTATATGCTGTAGATGTATGTTAAGAATGCATTTGCAGGGGTTGTTTGATTAAGGGTTAGAGGTCTTTGAGGCTTCACACCAGGAGGGTGTGACAGAACGCTGCGGGTTCTGATAGCCATGCACAGAGAGTGCATTTTTGAATTTTGCGGGTTCAGACAAAGGCATGCTAGGAGGGCACAGTAGTTGAAATCATTAGCTCAGAGGAAGACCTCAAGGTTGCTGAACACCTTGGAGGTAAGACTGTGTAGAGGAAGACACAGTAAGGAGACATAATCTTTGAGGAGTTCTGTAAGGCTCTTCCAAGAGGGCATTGAGCACAGGCACAGAGTGCTGAGGAAGAACATTGCTGTGAGTTCAACATGAGTCATAATCACTGAGGATTCTAGACACTCTGCTAGGAGGGCATTGATTAGGTGCCAGAGAGCATAGGAATAACTCTTTGAGTTCTGGATTTGAAGAAGAGTCCAAGGAGAAGGATCTTCATAGGGTTGTTGAACACCCTACAGACTCAACAAGAGGTTGCTTGAGCTAAGGAGTGCCAGGAGGGCATCATATTCTCCATCTGAAGGAGAAAGGGAAAAAGGATCGAGTTCCTTACGACTCTAAGTAATAGGAAAGCTCAGGAGGGAGAGCGTTTTCATGACGCAGACGAGACTCAAGGTAAAGAGTTCGCAGAGGAGTGGAGCAAAAGTTGAGGCCTTTTGCACTTGGAGAATTCTTCCAAGTCAAGAAGAACACGCATGCTCAGGGGGAGCACAACTGCCCTCGGATCAGACCGAGAAAGAGATCTGGACCGTTGGGTTTCCATGTCCAGGGAGCAGTGGAGGAGCGCGCAGGACATAAGAGATTCTGAGCCGTTGGATCTCGCTCAGAATAGCCGACAACCGTCAGATCTGTTGAGAGCTACATGAGGTTTAAACCCTCACTCACAGAGTAGCGGACACGAAAGTCTCGAAAGAGTGAGCACATCGAGATTTCAGACTTCGGGATTTCGAAGGTCTTGTTGACGAAGGTCAGGACACTCCACGACAAAAGTCCCGAAATAGCGAAAAGATCGCAGTCGTCCATCTGTGGAGGACACGTGGCGGAGATCCAGAGTCCACCGGGGTTTTGGTTACTGGGGATTCGAGTTGACAGAGGAGATTGTGTCACAGGGGGTCATAAGTCGTGAAATCGTGAAACGACGAGGGTCGTCCATCTGAGGAAGGACACGTGGCAGCAATCCAGGTTTTCGGGGAAAGTCCCGAAAGGAAGAGTACTTCGGGGATTCGGGTACCAAGAGTACTAGAGGACATTGAAAAGATGATGCAACAGGAGTCGCGAAGTTCCAAAACGCGAAGTCCCGGAGAGGCATTCAGGAGAGCAGTGTAGCTGGGAGCATTTCGGCATTCCGGAGATCCGGAGGACAAGGCATCTACGTATTTCGGCATTTGGAAACCCGAAATCACGAAGGGAAAAGACCCGGGGAGAATAAGATTTCGACATTCCGGGTATCGACATTTCGGGATTCGAAGGGACAAGGGACCGAGAGTTACACACCGGGAAACCCTGAAATAGGACGAAGGTCTTATGAGGAGTGGTCACATGGATTAGGACATAGCCCAGGGGCAAATTGTCGATTGAAGCCTTTTTGACATTTCGAAATTTTGGTATTTGGGAGATCAAGGGGACAGAGGTTCTCGACATCAGAACTTTGTGAGTCCCGAAACTCGAATTTCATGGTCGTATATAGAAGACCGTGAGGGAAGAAGAAGGACCTGTGGATCGGTAAATTAAGATTCCAACAGGGAATCAAAAGAGCTAATTCATCTCGGAGGAGTGATTGAATGATCCTGAGAGCGGACTTCGGCCTGAGGGTCATAAGGAGTCTGCGTCAAGTTTGGTATCAGAGCCTGACTCTGTTTGTATATTTTAGGCAGAGAGAAGGCGAAGGAAGACAGAGTACTGGAATCTCTGTAATAATTGTTTGCATGTAGACAACAATCAAGAAGATAGTTAGGAGGACTGTAGGAGAAGCTGAAGCACTCACAGTTGTAGAGTGACATCAATAGGTTTGCCAGGAGGGCAGACAAGAACAACAAGATGGCTACTAAAGGCTATACAAGTGTTGAAAGGAATGACCTAGAGCTGATAAGAAAAGATGAATGGGATAAAGAACTTGCCAAGATGAGGGCAAGGATGGATGAACTTGCATTTGAGATGCAGCAAAATTCCAAGTCGAGATGGGTATATGAATGGCCCATGAAGATGAAAGCAAAATGGCCAGTCAAGGAGTTGATGGCTAGAAGACAGCGTAGGCTATTAAGAGGATGGTTGAGGCATGCTGAAAACCTCGATGGACCTGAGGAGATGGTTAAGGTATGTGAACCAGAGACTGGGAAAAACCTCGGTAGTGAGGATGAATTGGGATCAACTAAAGATCTCAAGGACTATCAAGAAGACAGCTAGGAAATTCCCAATTGCCAGGAGGGCAAGGAGTTGATATTTCTACGGAATCTCACGGACTGTCAGGAGGACGGCCAAGGAATTTCACATTGCCAGGAGGGAAATGAAACGATGTCACTGCGGGATCTCATGGACTGCCAGGAGGGCAACAGAAAAATCCCAATTTGCCAAGTGGGCATGGGAACAGAAATGGGACTGTTTGAGAGTCTCATGAACTCAGAGGTGAGTTTAGATCAGCCCGAGGAGCTGACAGAGCAGATGAGCTCAGAGATGGATTTTGATCAGTAGATGCAGCTGACAGATAAGGAAGATCAGAGGAATCTTCTAATGATTGGAGGAATTCAAATATTCTTACCACATAGCCCAGTTGAGGCGAGGATTTGTGTTGCTGATGAAAGAGCGACAACAGTAGAAGGACAACTAGCTTTGACTGTCGTGAAAGAAGAATTGGAGCAAGTGTTAGAAGCTACCCAAGCAGAAGAAGAAGATGAGCATTCTAAGGAGTGGCTCAATACTTTCAGCCAGGAAGCTGAAAAGACTGCAGCATTGGAGCTTGCAGAAGCAGAAGAAGAAGAAGAAGACAACATGAGCTTTGTTGATCTGTGTGAATAGATTGAATCCCTGGAGCAAAGGGTGATAGTGCAGGGTATGCACATCCAATAGATGAGGTTGGGAACAGATGAAGAGGATGGCATGTGAGATCATTGTGATCTATCCATCTGTAGAAAATTTTTGCAGCAGAGGAGACTGCATGAACAGAGCCAGCCATTGGAGCAGCTGGACGAAGTGATCGAGAAGATTAGGAGGCTGATGGTAGAGTCAAGAGAGACTACTAGCAAGGAGAAGTTGGGCAGAAAAGCAGTAGCATCAGCGCAGGAGAAGCAACAGCAACAGAGAGATGGAACAAATGAACAACTCCAGAAGTTTTTTTGGGATCCAGGAGGATTTCAACAGCTGAGATGGGAAGTTCATGAGCAGGAGCTCACGAATTTTGCAGCTGAGGAGTATGATGCAGGAGCATCTCTCCATGTCAATCAGCCAGCCAACCAACCCACATCAGCGCATGCATTCAATGAAGAGAGGCGCAGCCCTCATTTCAAATTTGAATTTGAATGTAATTAAATGAATGTAAGGCTATTGAGCGGAAAAGTCGCGCTTTGCATAGGCATAGCTGTAGGGAGCCTTGAATGTTTGTAAGGCTGAAATCTAGATACGATTCTAGAGTAGACAACCCATTCAATGTAATTGAATAGGTAGGTAGATTGGAGGGAAGAGCTTGAAGAGCCCCCTCATGTAAAAAGGATCTTTGAATCTCTTTTGAAGAGAAAGAGTTGGTAGAAAAGTAGAAGAGAGGGCATAGAAGTAGTATGTAGAGAGAGTTGAGAAGGAGCCGAGACTCTGTTGAAGTTCGTGCTCAGAACACCTTTGTAAAGAGGCATTTTTATTAATACAAACAGAAGCAGTTTTTCTTGCAAGTATTTCTGTGTTGAATGAATGTCTATATGTGTTCTTTATATGCTGTAGATGTATGTTAAGAATGCATTTGCAGGGGTTGTTTGATTAAGGGTTAGGGGTCTTTGAGGCTTCACACCAGGAGGGTGTGACAGAACGTTGCAGGTTTTGATAGCTGTGCATAGAGAGTGCATTTCTGAATTCTGCGGGTTCAGACAAAGGCGTGTCGGGAGGGCACATTAGCTGAAATCATTAGCTCAGAGGAAGACTTCAAGGTTGTTGAACACCTTGGAGGCAAGACTGTGTAGAGGAAGACACAATAAGGAGACAGAATCTCTGAGGAGTTCTGTAAGGCTCTGCCAGGAGGGCATTGAGCACAGGCACATAGTGATGAGGAAGAACTCTACTGTGAGTTCAACAGGAGTCAGAATCACTGAGGATTCTAGACACTCTGCTAGGATGGCATTGAGTAGGTGCCAGAGAGCACAAGAAGTGTCAGGTTGTTGTATTAAAGATTTTAATTACCTGAAAACACTAAATTGTCAAACCAGGGTAAGTGAACTTAGAGCTACTACACTATATGTGATGGTAAGATTCTAACTTCTACCTAAAGGTTATTCTGAGAAGAAAACATAAACTTAATTTTATAAATTGAATCCTAATGATTATCTTAAAACTGATCATATCTTGTCTAATTAATCAAATGAAAACAGTTCTAAGTTAATCAAATGTATTTCTATTCCTAATCTAAAGAAATCACCCAAGGCTATCTAGCATTAACTAAACATCTAATCATCAAAACATCTATCTGAACCATAAAAGACATAAAAGACAGAACATTTCAAAAACCTCTTATTTAATCTAAATACCAAGCAGTTATGAATCTAACAAAGGTGAAACTAACAAATGTCCTATTTATCCTACAAATATCAGAAGCTTCCTTTAACCAGACCATAATCAATCTACCCTAACAAAACAGAGTAAATCTAAACTCAAACTATCTTCAAATCATGATCAAACTAGGAACTAGAAAGCAGAGCAAAGCTAAACAAATTTAGGAGAGAGTGCAATCGACAGTTGGTTTATTCCTCAAATTCTACACTGACAGTAACTCATTCTAACATTCAATGATCTTCGAGATAATATCAAACTGGGAATGAACTAAATGAAAATGATTAAGTCAGAATTTAGCAGAGCAACTTCAAGTTAAAACTAACTCACATGCAGATTCTAAAACTAGAAACAAACTAACTATACTGTGGAAAAGAGAAAGCGAATTGAACCTGTTGGTGGGCCCAACCAAGAGGTGCAATCACCCTAAAATGAAACCAAAGCTACTCAAATTATTCCATGCATAACTGTTTCATTCCTCATGCTCCATAATTCATAAATAAACTCAAGTCATTTAACAGAAAATGATATAACACATAGAAATTGTATTATCATAAATCGCATAACATAATATATCATAACCATCGTTTCTTGAGAGCGATATGAGTTTATATAGATCCTTCCAAAAATAGTATTGAACATAGGTGCATTTAATCAAGCGAATCTTGGATCCGAAAATGACTCAAAGTTAGTTAAAACTAAGTTCACAGCTTCATGACACGCAGTGTCAAGAAGCGTGAATCATAAAATAGAGATAAGCATCATAACTAGTGGTTCTATAGTTTCGCACTGAGTCATTACGTTTCGTTCTTTCGAAATTAAATTTGAGATTTCAAATCTAAGCTATGACTTAATCAGTCATATGAATTGGATTGTCATTCCAATCTGGCAATGTCGTGCAAATCTTTGACATCTCCACTAAGTGCAAGCTGGTACCTGGTACTGATAAATTTGTTTCAAAGAAACAAGTACCTAACTCATGCCACGTTAGTATCAATATTAGTTTAAAGTATCAAAATACATTAAAAATAACTTAAATCATATGAATACCTTGAATAGCTCCATTTAGGGAAAAATGATGTGAAATGTATCAAGGTAACGCCAGAAAGGAATGATACTGGATATGGAATGGGGGTATATTTGACATGATATAGGCAAAAATATGGTCAAAATTGGAGACTAACATTCCCCCAAGTTGAAGTCTTTGCCTGTTGCAGCAGCTGCAACCAACATTTGCAATTTCTCATGCTTCTTTATGTTTCTGATTTCCTTCTTAAGAACCCGATTAATGGTGATGTGCTTCCTGGAAATCCTCTGCAATCTCTTATTCTTCTGAAAAATACATCTATTTTTTCGTTTTAATCGTTCAATTTTTGACGAGAAGTGAGCTTTCCTGAGTTTCATAAGTTCATTTTCTGTTTTTATATGTCGATCCAGTATGGCATATTCATGTAACTTCTCTTTTAACCTGTGATTCCTATTTTCCAATCTGACAATCATTGGTCGCAAAGATCTACTGGAAGAGATTTCACAGTAAGATTTGAATGTCTTACCACAACCTTGTTGTGTTTGAGGGTTGGATTCATGAGTGAACTCATCTGGTCTTTGAACAGGGGTATCGACTGGACTATATTCATGAGTGAACTCATCATATACTTGAACAGGGGTATCGACTAGACTAGATTCATGAGTGAACTCATCATATACTTGAACAGGGGTATCGACTGGTATTTCAATTGGCTTGTCCTCCTCAATTTCTTCGGGCACATTATCTTGCTGATTGACTGCATGGACTTTTCTAATCAATTGAGAGAGAGTCCATATCATCTCAGAAGACTCTGGAGCCTCCTCATGATCATTCATACTTTTCAATCTTTCCTGTAATGGATAGCTAGGCACGAAATTATCCATATCTGGAAGTGTGCATTTACGTTTAGGGTTTCTTCTAGGTTTTGCGATTAACTCCTCAAGTTCCTCCACATCAATAATATTTTTAGCAGTAGGAGAAGAAATCAGAGTTTCAACATTTACATCTGTAGGGACAGTGTTTTCCACTTTTTCACAGCTAGTTTCCACACCATCAGAACCATGGACATCAAATGAGTTTTCAGTGCCAGGATTATCATCATTGGCCTCAATTGTGCAATCTGGTGTATACTCAGGATCATCACAGATTTTGGCTAGGGTTTTAACAACCTTTTTCTTAGAATTCGACTTCTTCTATGGACCAATGGACTCAATGTTTTTATCTTTAGAGTTGTTAGAAGCTAGGGTTCTTACAACAAACATATCCCAAGCTTCCTGTTTGTGGGATAACACGAACTTAACCAAAATTTTGACAAGACCAAAATGAAACAGACTGCCTCTAAAATCTTTTGCTTTGCGAACTTGTTCTGCCATTTTCTTCGAACTCTTCAACAAAAAATAAGGGATGTTCACCAAATGGTTACCTTTGAAATGCAGTAGGAGTCGAGCATGACAGGGAAACACGATCGTATACCGACCTTCATAGGTGAGGTAGTGTTGAAGTATGGATAGCAACTGAGCCCATTTCAGTTCCAACCATGACCTCGATGTGCCTTCTGACCATTGTAATTTCCGATATTGGGGTTGCAGGAGCTGCATGCAAAGCTTTTTGTCTACTGGTTGTCCCTTCGTCCATTTTTGACCAGTACTAGGTAACTAAATTGCTTCAGAAATAAACTGCTCTGTGACTTCAAATTCCAGCTCGCCCACTTTAGCCAATCCACCATGAAAGTGCAGAGCGAATTGAAGTGTAATCTTATCATCATACCCGTCAAATTTCTTGAAGAATGACTCCCATCCAGCTTTCTGAAAAATGGGTTTGGTGGCTTCATACTCAGGGAGAGCCTCCAAATCTACATAAGTCTCAGGTTCGTGACGATTCGCCACCATGATGCTACTCAGTATAACAGGAAAGGTTCAAAGGTGAGCACCGAAAATAGATGAGGGCAACAGAGGAATAGATTATGATGTATGAAATGGGTCGTGAAAGGAATTATGCAAGGACATTTTTAAGTGCCGTGAGGATCAGTAGCATGTGAAGGAATGATGATGGTCATACGTCATTTTAAAATATCATTTCATATGAGTCATGGTAAATTCAACCATTATCATACAGTTCATTCTTCATGACACAAAATGTCAAGAAGAATTAAACTCGGCCTTTTAAGTACTGAGTATAGAAATGATGAAATGTCATGGAGTAATGAGGCAGTCGTAGTTCAAGTTATTAATATGTAATTTAATAAATTAAACTAACATGAAACTATGCTTACCTGAGCTCAAGTACTTACTCCCTGTTGTGCTGTATTTTCTTACTGCATAGATTTTGAAGCCAATTCTGAATCTAGAGAGTGCCAAAGTTGTAACTGGAATCTATACTGCTGATAACCACTGTGAATGATTAATTATTTCTGGCACTGACTGGTACTGATGAAATAAACCAAGATCTGCAGAGAAACTTGAACCAATAATAACTATCTGAGAAAAATATTTCTTATTTATGAAGTAAATTATCTAATGGCTATCCCTGAACCTGTCTCCTGTTCATTCCTGAAAGGAATCAATCAAAATTATATCTTCTACAACAGCTTCAAAGCTTTAACCCATGGTACAATTCTTATTTGTGTGAATAAATGTTCTGGAGTTGAACACAAAAAGAAATCATTGGATTACCGGCCATTAATGAATGTCATTAACTAATGCGAGATGACCCACCATTGATGTCAATGGGCCTCAAGGTACCTATAGCACATCCTAACAGGTATGAATAAAGGTCTTGGTGTCGAGTCACCTGTAGGATCTATCAACCAAGAGACATTGATGTATTCCCATGGTTGTTATCAAGGAAATCTGCCATTGAAGCATGCAGATCCCAGGGTACTAAATAGTCTCTAATCTCTACTCCAGATAAGGTGTTGATGTCGATGGAGTGAGAATTGTTGGAAGGTGGACCTTAACATATCCCACATCATCCAACGTGAGTGCAGATATAAATTTTGCAGACAATGATTTTGTGGGACAGTAATCACTTACTTGTGGATTTTATGAGCCCAAGTTAGTATATGCTCATTGCTTTCTCATGTTTTGAGAGTCTGAGAAAATACTAAAAGAAAACTCTAAGGGGGTTTCTTTCCCATCATAATCTATCAGGCCTGGTAAAGAATAATCCTATCCTTGATAAATGCCCCTTTCATACTTTAATGAACAATTCAAAGGGAGAAAACAACCTCAAATTTATTAATTTCAAAACAAGACAGTATATATTGATAAGAAAATTTCAAAAAATAAAATGATCTTACCTTCTTACCTGTTGCGAAAAAGTGATGGAATTCAATTTTATACTTGCTTCAAAAATCTTGTAAAACTGAAAACAATATGTCAACATATCCAAAATGTTTTTTTATTTTATTTTAATTTTATTTTAATTTTATTATTTTTTTGTTTTTATTCATAAAAGATTTATTATTTACAAAATTATGAAATAACCAAAATGATCAAGGATTAGCAGGAGGAGAAGACTCTTCTCCTACTATCTTTATTTCTAGTTATTTAGAAATTTCCTGTAGAAAATCATCTCTAGACAAGGGTTTGTTATATACTTTTAATTGATGTCCATTTACTACAAAGGAATTTTGAGAGTCATCTATGGTCTTGATTCTAACAGTTCCATTATCAAAAACAGTTTCCACTTCATAAGGTCCCAACCATCGTGTCGTAAGTTTTCCTTTGAAAGTTTTATATTTGGAATCAAATAGCAATGCCCAATCCCCTGGTTGAAAATGCTTCTTCTTAATGTATTTATCATGCCATTTGCTACGTTGATTTTGTATGAGGATAGTTCTTTGAAGAGCATCTTGCCTAATTTCTCCCAATTCATTTAATTGCATAACTCTCTGTTTCTGTGCCTCATCCAAATTCAAACCTAATTCTGCTGCTATGCGGAAGGTATGAATCTGAAATTCTATGGGAAGGATAATTTGCTTGCCATATACCAATTCATAAGGGGTATGACCAGTGGTGTTTCTCCACGTAGTCCGGTATGCCCATAAAGCCTCTGGAAGTCTATCCACCCAATCTTTGTGATGTAAATGTATTGTTTTGGTTAGAATAGATTCTAGAACTTTATTCGTGGATTCCACTTGCCCATTAGCTTGTGGATGGTATGGGGAAGACTTACATTGTTTTATCCCATATTTATCTGTGAGTTCCTTCATCAGCTTAGAAGTGAATTGAGCACCTTGATCAGTAACAATCTCTCATGGAACACCAAAGCGGGTAAAGATATCTTCATAAATAAATTCAACCACTGATTTCTCAGTTGCTTGATATAAGGATTTTGCCTCTACCCACTTGGTCACAAAATCTGTACAAACCAAGATGTACTTCTTCTTCCTCGACATTGGGGAAATTGGTCCTACAAAATCAAGTGCCCATTTATCAAATGGTTCAATCACAACTTGCGGTCGTAAGGGCATATCGTCTGCTACGGTAGGTCTTCCCATCCTCTGACAACTATCACAGCTTCTTACATATTTTGTTGCATCTTTAAACAGTGTCAACCAATAATATCCTGATTGTAAGACTTTATATGTCGTTCTCTTATCAGAGAAGTGTCCTCCACATGTCCCGTCATGACAGGCCTGAAGGATATCAGGAATCTCATCTTCCCGAACACATCTCCTAATGATCATATCAGGACTTGTATAAAAAAGATCACTTCCTACCCAAGAGTAATAAGCACTTTGCTGGACAATTCTTTTCTTTTGTGGTGATGACAAATGAGCTAGCAGTCTCCCTGTAGCTAAATAATTTTCCATATCTGCAAACCAAGGGGTCTTAACAACTACTGCAAATAGATGTTCGTCAGTACTGTCTTGAGGAATACGAGAAAGAAAATCCACAACTACATTTTCTTTTCCTGGCTGATCAACTATAGTGATGTTAAATTCTTGAAGTAGTAAAATCCATCATGTGATTCTTCCAGTAGTAACTGGTTCGTTAATCAAAAATCTAATAGCAAAATGGTCGGTATGTACAAAACCCTCATACCCAATGATGTAATGACGAAATTTGTTAATGGCATGAACTACAACCAAAAATTCCTTCTCTGTCACAGTGTAGTTCAATTCAGGAGGGGTAAGGTTTTTGCTGGTAAAGTAAATAGCATAATTTTGTTGGTTTTCTTTTTGTCCAAGCACTCCTCCTAAAGCAGTGTCTGAGGCATCAGTTGAAATATGGAAAGGAAGAGACCAATTTGGTCCTTGTAGAATAGGTGCCATGGACAATTTTTCTTTCAAATTTTCAAAAGCATTTTGACAATTATTATCCCAACAAAATTTTGCATCCTTTGCTAACAGTTTAAACATGGGGCTGGCTATATTTGTAAAGTTTTCAATAAACCGACGATAAAATCCAACATGTCCCAAAAAACTTTGCACATCTTTTTGGGTTTTCGGAGAGGAAAGCTGAACTATTACTTCAATTTTAGCTGGATCAACTTTAATTCCTTTTGCAGACAAATGATGACCCAACACTATTCCCTCAGTTAATAGCATTTTACATTTTTCGTGACTAAGGGACAAATTTGATTCCTGACAACAAATCAATACTTTCTCAAGATTACTTATGGCTTCTTCAAAGGTATTACCATAAACAGTAAAGTCATCCATGTGCACTTCCACACAATCATAGATTAAGTCAGCAAAAATCCCAAGGACTGCTCTCTGAAATGTGGCAGGAGCATTGCATAATCCAAAAGGTATCACTTTATAAGTATAAGTGCCCCAAGAACATGTGAATGTTGTTTTGTCCTGGTCTTCAGGAGCAATTTGAATCTAATTGTATCCACTATATCCATCGAGAAAGGAAAAGTATCTTTTTCCAGCCAAGGTATCCAAAACCTGATCTATAAAAGGCAAGGGAAAGTAGTCCTTCAGGGTTTCTTTATTCAACTCCCTAAAGTCTACACACATTCTCCATTTCCCTGTCATTTTCTTAGGTACCACAACAAGGGGTGAAACCCACTTGCTGTCAGAAATTGGATAAATGAATCCCACGTTTAGTCATTTCTGTAACTCTTCTTTCACAAAATCTTTTAGGATTGGATTCATACGCCTTTGTGGTTGTCTTATTTGTGTTATCTATGGCTGGATATATATGTGGTGAATACAGGTGTCAGGATGAACTCCTCTCATATCAGTGTACTCCCATGCAAATGCCCCTGACTGTTCTTTCAAAAGATTTGTTAACTGCTCCTGTTGGTTGAGACTTAATTCAGAATTGATGTATAGACATTTGCCTGGGCTAAGTTCTACTGGAATGGTATATGATCCCGGATGCTCATCAATGGTGAAAACCATAGATGGTGAAAATGAGAAAAATGACTCACTTCGTTCTTGAAATTCCTCTCTGAAAATTTGATCATATTGAAAATATGTTTGCGGAAATTCGACATTTTCTGTTACAGAAAGAAATTGACTTAAAATATCATCCTTTGTTGGTTCTTGTAACGCGTGAAATTCATCAACAGAGAATAAATGTTCTTCCTCATCATTCTCGTGATAGGGACATTTTAGCCACCATAATTCTTCTGTAACTGGTTGAGCAGGCGGAAAAAGAGTAAGCTTCTGTGAAGAAATTCCATTTGAGATGAACATATCCCCACCACGACATCCTATGAAAGCATTGGCCGTAGCCAACCAAGGTCTCCCTAAAATGATTGGGTGACCTTTCGTGGGATCCTTTGAATGAATAATCATGAAGTCGTCAGGATATTCCCACGAAGCTAATGTAACCAGAATGTCATCGAGGACCCCAACATGTTTTATAGCTGTTCTATCGGCAATGATCCAGGTGGATATTGGTGGCCACCCACCTATTCCACTTGGACCCCCACCATTGCTTCTTTCAGTTTTTCATTTTTTGCACAATTTACTATTTTTAGCAGTTTTTTCGGGTCCTGAACTTCCGGGGCCATTTTGAGGCCCTAAACGATGTTTTTTGGGGTATGTTGCTATCGCAAAATAACATCTAAAATTACTATTTTGTGTCGAGCGTTGTAGGCCTCGGATGGATTTCCAACGAGCTATCATATGCCTAAAACGAAGATCGTATGCAAAAGTTACGACCCCGGGAAGTTGATGCACCAACTTACCCAAACGGGGCCCACATGACTTTTGGCGCTTCATCTCCCAGGGTTAGGTTTTTGGATGTCTAGGACTTTTGGCATTCCCGCTTATTGTAAAAGGGCCTTTAGAGCCTCATTTTAATCATCTTCTCACGTATGAAAGTAGCGGCCACATCTCTTCTCAGAGATAATCTACCAGTGCTCTAGCTAGTTTATTTCCATTCTGTCTGTAAGCATATTTCAGTCATTTGTTATTAATGAAATGAAGTCTTATTTCCGTTGCATCTCTGTGTTTATGTGTATTTTTGTATTTCATTGTGTTCCTACATAAATCCAGATCAGTGGT
>ML789696.1:276582-294898 GCA_009831015.1 Picea engelmannii | reverse complement strand
AATGATAAAGAAAAAAATGCATTTACTACTCCATGGGGAACTTTTATGTATGACAAAATGCCATTTGGTTTGAGGAATGCAGGTGAAACCTTTCAAAGAGCCATGTATATAGCTTTTGTTGGTGAGAAAGATAAATTTGTTGTCATTTATTTAGATGATCTGACATTTTTTTCTAACTCCGATGCCAAACACATTAAACATCTCAGAAAAACATTTGATAAATGCAGAAAATTTGGTTTGTCTTTAAATCCCAAGAAATATCATTTTTCCATGCAAAAAGGGAAGTTGTTAGGACATATAATATAAAAATATGGAATTAAAGTGGATCCAAAAAGAGTTGAATCCATTGATCAGATCAATATACCGAGAAACAAAAAGGAAATTCAAACATTTTTAGGTAGGATCAATTTCTTGAGAAAGTTTATTCCAAATTTTGTTGAAATTATTAAATTGATCACAGATATGCTGAAGAAGGATAATGAGGTGAAGTGGACAATGAAAGCTAAGGAATATTTTCAGTGAGTCAAAAAAGATATAGGAGAAGCACCAGTGCTGGTAAGTCTTGATTATTCAAAACAATTTTTAATCTTTTCCTTTGCGTCTGAATACACAATTGCAATAATGCTCTTACAGAAAAATGATGAAGGATATGAACAACCTATTTCCTTTTTTAGTAAAATCCTAAGAGATGCAGAGTTAAAATATGATATTCTAGAGAAACAATCTTATGCTATGGTTAAAAAACTTAAGGCTTTTCGAACATATGTATTTCATTCCAAAATAATGGCATATGTACCCACCAACACAGTCAAAGACATCCTAATTCATCCTGATAGTGATGGTAGAAGGGGAAAATGGTTGGCAAAAATTCAAGAATATGATTTAGAAATCAAACCAACCAAATTGGTAAAAGTATAGGGTTTGGAAAAATTAATTGTTGAATAAAATCTTAGAGCCCTTGTAATAAATCATTTTGAGTCCAAAAATCCTCTCCCACATACTGAAGAAATCGATGATCAAGTGCCAACAATTCATATTGATGACAAATTTTCTTTATTTTCTTGGTATAGAAATATAGTATCATATCTTCTTACTCTTCAATGCCATACTGATATAACTCCAACCAAGGCAAGAACCTTAAAACTACAGGAAATCAAATATTGTATTGTTGATGCTAAGTTATACTGGAAAAACCCTTTGGTTTTCTTATCAAGCTTCCAGACAGAGTCTAAAACAAAAGGTGTCATTGATGAATTTCATAAAGGAGTATGTGGAGAACACCATGTTTGGAGAGAAACAGTTTACAAAATCCTAAGAGCAGGCTATTATTGGAAAAAATTATTCACTGATGTAAATGCAAGGGCTAGAGCTTGCAGACAATGCCAACTTTTTGCTGGAAAGAAAAATCTCCCTTCCTTACCTTTAGTTCCTGTCGAAGTTGAAGCTCCTTTCCAAAAATGGGGCCTAGACTTCATTTGAGAGATTCACCCACAATCGAGTTCCCAACAAAAATGGATTTTAATTGCTACTAATTATTTTTCTAAATGGGTAGAATCTATTCCAACTCAGAATGCTAGAGATTCAGTGGTAATTAATTTCTTGGAAGAAAACATTCTAGAAAGATTTGGTTATCCAAGGAAAATAATAACATATAATGCACAATCTTTCAAATCTATTTCTATGATAAATTTTTGTCAGAAATAAAATATCTTTTTGGGTCATTCTACAACGTATTATCCTTAAGGAAATGGGCTGGCATAATCATTTAATAAAAGTTGAATGAGGATAATTAAGAAAGGTCTGTCAGAAAATAAGAAATCTTGGCATATACATTTGAAATATGCTCTATGGGAAAACAAAATCGGTACAAAGAGATCAATAGGTATGTCTCCTTTTCAATCAGTTTATGGCATAGATGTTATTCTTCCTATTAATCTTGCTCTTCCCGTGATGAAAATCTAGCAGGATGCTAATGAAGAACCAAATGATTTGACGAGAAGAATAAATCAAATAATTGAAGTCTTGCAGAACAGGGGAGAAGTTAATGAAAATAAAAAATATCAAGACAATATGATGGCTATCTTTGATAATAAAGCCAAAGACATGGAATTTCTTCCTGGAGACTTAGTATTGAAGTGGGAGGATAGAAAAGAAGACGTCGGGAAACATTGAAAAGTTGACCATCTTTGGTTGGGTCCTTTCAAAATTGTAGCAGTTGAAGGGAGAAATTCATTTTCTCTATAAAATTTAAATGGAGAGATTCTTGAGGCCCATATCAATGGGCAAGATTTAAAACATTTCATGTAGTAGTTTAGTTTAGTTTTCAATTTTTTGTTTTAGTTTTCCACTATATATATTGGTGTGGTTTGGATTTACATTGGCATTTACATTTCCTTTTCTTTTTATTTTTATACCTGATTTGGGTTAAGAACGCATTTATGATCTACAATTCAATTGAGGATTTTTTAGTGTTTTTGATTGCTAAAAATTCATGTAAATATTTTTCAGTAAATAATTGTTTTGATTTTTCAGAAAAATAAAAAAAGGAAATAATTTCTTTCGGAAAATATATCATATTCTACTTTTTCACGAATAAAACCCACTTTTCAGTAAATAGAATCCCCTACAACCCCCTCGCGTGGAGGAGTGTACAATATTACGGGGTGTACAATCTTCATGGGGTATAAACACGATTGAAAACAAAGACCTATGAATCAGGAAGATAATCAGGCTCCATAACCAATAATATCCCACTTGGAGACTGATCTCAACAACTCCACTGTTGTTGTATCTGCTAGAATATGATCCTTCTTGGACCTGGAAATTTTCTCATCTTCACCTTCATGCTTGAAGACCAACTGAAACTGTGCAGGAACTCAATTTATCCCTGGTTACTCCCGTTGTTAACATGTCTGAAGGATTCTAGCTAGTATGTATCTTTTACAACTTCAAATGTCCATCTTCTAAGACGGATCATATGAAATGATACTTGAGTTGTATATGCTTAGTCTTAGAATGTAAGGTTGTGTTCTTTGCAAGATGAATGGCACTCTCACTGCCACAGTAAAAACTTCTATTCTCCTGCTTCTTTCCCAATTCCTCCATAAACCTCTGTAACCAAATCATTTCTTTACTAGCCTTTGTAGCAAAAACATACTTTGCTTCTGTTGTTGAAAGTGCAACAACCTTTTGCAGTTTCAAAAATTAACTTACTGTTGTTCCACCTATAGTAAAAACATACCCTGTGGTGCTTCTCCTACTATATTTATCACCTTCCATGTCTGAATCAACATATCCATGTAGAACAGTGTCTGAACCTTCAAAACCTAATGCATGGGTAGAATTACCTCTCAAATACCCGAGAATCCACTTTACTCCCACTTTACTCCCACTCAAATACCTGGATTGTTCATATACCCGCTCATAACTCCCACTGCATGTGCAATATCTGGTCTTGTGAAAACCATCACATACATCAAGCTGCCAACTACTGATGAATAAGGGACCCATGACATGTATTCTATATCCTCCTATGTCTTGGGACACATTTCCTTACTTAATTTGAAATGGCTGGCAAAAGGTGTACTAACTGGTTCTACATTCTTCATTCTAAACCTCTCCAACATAATGTCAATTTGCGATTTTTCTTGTCTCTTGTTATTCTCATGCCAAGGATTTTCTTTCCATCACCCAAATCCTTCATCGCAAATGAATTAGCTAATTTCTTCTCGAGCACATTTATATCCTACATATTAGACCCTGCAACAAGCATGTCATCTACATACAATAGTAAGATAATATAGCTTCCATTTTCTAGCCTTTTAAAATAAGCATAGTGATCAGAATGACATCTACTATAACCTTGTTTTTTCATAAACCTATCAAACTTAAAATACCACTGCCTTTGAGCTTGCTTTAGGACATGCAAACTCTTCTTCAACCTGCATACCAAATTCTCCTTCCCTTTGACCTTATACCCCTATGGCTGCTACATATAAATCTCTTCCTCGAAATCCCCATGGAGAAAAGATGTTTTTACATATAACTGTTCAAGATGCAAATATTCTACTTCCACAAGACTTAAAATAGTCCTAATTGAAGTCATTTTAACAACAGGAGAAAATATTTTATCAAAATCTATACCTTTCTTTTGTGCAAACCCCATTACAACAAGCCTAGCCTTGTTCCACTTTTTTCCTCCATCTTCTTCCTTCAACCTGTAAACCCATTTATTTTGCAATTCTCTTTTTCCTACATGCAACTAAACCAAGTCCCAAGTCTGGTTATTTACCATGGAATCCATCTCCTCTTTCATGCCTTGCTCCCACTTCTTTTTAGTTTCTACCTACATTGCCTCTTCATAAGATTCTGGTTCACTAGAATCAATCAACAATAAATAATACAAATAAGGAGAGTATCGTTCATGGGGTCTGCTTAACCTGGTAGATCTTCTAACAAGACTTTCAGGAGTTTGAGGTACCTACTGCTCCTTTTGTTGTACATTTTGATTTTCTGGTACCTTTGGAATTTCTTTTTTAGTGATCTCATCAAGCATTGTATATTTTGTTTTTTTCTTTCTTGTATTTTTCTCTGCAACTAATCTTTGTACATGACCTTCTCATTGAATATGACATCTCTACTCCTAATGATTTTGTTATTTTCATAATCCCATAAACTATAACCAAAATCATTAACACCATATCCAATGAAGGTACACTTCTTGGATTTTTCCTGAAGCTTTTTTCTATTTTCTTTATCAATATGGACAAATGCTTCACAACCAAAAGTCTTCAAAAAAGAATAGTTTACCTTTTTACTTGTTCATGCCTCTTCTAGAATTCCACCATCCAAAGAGATTGAAGGTCCTCTGTTTATTAAGTAAACAAAAATATCTACAACATCTACCAAGAATTGTAAGGGAAATCCAACATGCAATCTCATACTCCTTGCACGCTCCATTATTGTCCTGTTCATCCTTTCTGACACACCATTTTCTTGTGGTGTTCCTGGAACTATCTCTCTCTACGAATTCCATGGTATGAACAATAATAATCAAACTGCTTGCTGTAATATTCACTTCCATTATCTGATATGAGACACTTTAACCTTTTTCTTGTCTCATTCTCAACCAAATCTTTCCATTTCTTAAAAATATTAAAAACATCATATTTTTGTCAAATGCAATAAACCCGAGTTTTTCTAGTTGCATCATCATTAAAAGTAACATAATAATGAGATCCACCAAGAGAGGATACCTGAGCTGGTCCCTGTTATCACTCCAAGAAACTCCTTAGGGTTGCAGACTAAGGATGCTTGGTAACTTCAAGTAAAAATGTTTTTGTGTTTTGTGTGGATGGATCAATGGGATAACTCAATTCAAATATGGTATTCATACAGTCAAGATGATAAACAAATGAACCAGTGCTCTCATGGATTGATAATCAGTAGATAACTTTAAGTGGGAGAAGAACAAATTGTTCATAAACCAGTACACATGTAGGGTCTAATAAACAATGAAGAAGGTGTTTACTAAGCTATGAGCCAAAAAATGAGATAACAGTCATTCAAGGCATGACAACTCAAGTAAAAATACAAAAAGAAGGTGGAAAACTGATATCAAAAGAGAAAGAAAACTGTGATTTAGTATTTGCATCAATGGGCCTGTTACATATGACATTCCTGTATCCAAAAACTGACCCCCCCTTTGCGTCGACTGAATTCCCAGGCTTTATAGCCTTTACAAAACAGTTTTAGATCCTAAAAATATGGATCTCAAGACACCTATCAAATCTAGACTATTGTGTTTACAAAAGAATAGGATACAAGATCCTATTTTGGACTAAGAAAACTAATCTTTCAAATGCCATACGAGCTAAGGTTATTTGATTCAATTTGAAACAGTTTGCCAAGTGTCTCGAATGCTGAAAACAACTTTAGTTAAAATATCCTATAATCTGAAATGATGATGAAACCTCCACCACTTGTCCTCTATGAATTCTTCTGACAGCTATGTTTAATTAGCTTATGGAATTTGTTGTCATACAAATGGTAAAGGCACCTATCTCCTCGAATCTAATACCATTTCCCTCTGGGTGAGCATCATTATATTCAAATATACATCCAGTAGAAAATTTCATGAGTAAAAGCTCGTAATCCCTGCAGACATCTGCCAAATTCAAAGTTCCTACTACATTTGTACGAAAGTCTCTGGCTTATGATATTCACACCAATCAACATAAGGCATGCCAGTCACACCTACAGCATTGAAAATATATGTGGGTTTGACATTTTGGATATCTATCTGAATCTGAGCGCGATTATCCAATCTGCCATTTGCATACTCAAATGGAACACCCTGCTTTTCACATATCTGACCAAGAAGGCCTCTGATTCACCCAGTGCGACCATAAATCAAAGGATTTCAAGGCTGGTTTCTGAGAAAAACCTTTTTGAGGGAATAAACATTTGGTCCTGTTCGAATTATTAACCTCAGGAGAGAGAGATGAGCTATTCTCATCTAGGTCATCAGAGAGTCTCCCATCTCCAGCCATTGTGAGCATTTGAAGATGAGATAGCAGAGCACCTGCTCATTTGGTAAAACACTTTGACCTGCTCTGTTCTTTTAATGGGATCACTGTTCAATATATTTGCTGCTTTTATGCCTGTAATTCTAGAAAGTTGAGATACTCTGTCCTGATACAAGGTTCTCCATAAAATCATTGCTACCATCTCAAACACTACTAACATGGAGGAGAAGAAGATTATCAACTTCTGACTCATGCAATAGCTGATCAATAACTTTCTTAAAGTGATAACTGAGACAGCAGTCTATGTCCCTGCGACCTGAAGACATCAGTGAACTAAAATTTCCAAGCTGAAAATCATTCATCTGCCCTACGAATCCCTTGGAATCAATACAATCCACAACTTGATTGGTTATAACCACTGCAAGATTGAATTTGTGACAAGATCATTGTTCCAATCACAACTAGAGTCGGACCGGAGCTCTATATGAGTGAAAATGGACTGGTCGATTGGATATTGACCTGGCATGGCTTGAGCTTCATCAAATTGATTGGTTGGAAAATCACCCAACTGGAGCAAAGCTCCATTAGACTGACTGATCAGAAGCTGACCGTTCTCAGGCAAAACTCGGGCGGACTTATGAGCTAGATTTTGACCAAACCCTCCTAGAACCCCAATAATATCCAACTCGGATTGGTTCCTTATGTTCTGCTGGATCACCTTCAGATATACCTGATTTGGATCTGCTTGGATTGTCAAGTTTAAAGGATGATCGATCATTGATTTCATGGTTGGCACCCTTGTATACTGTCAAGGTTTTGATTCATTCTCTGCAATGCATGGTTCCATTCTCGTTGCTCATATTGCTTTTGCACAGGTATGCAATAAAATATTTTTCAGACTACCACTGTTGTCGCTTCTTGATCTCCCAGTGTAGTTTGGCACATTGACTCGACTTCACCCAATGACACACAAACATCAATGATGACATTTGGTGTTGAATCGTTTAGATGGTGCATAATTCGAACAGGTACTGCGTTGGATTAACCACACGTCCTTTCCATGCAGAATTGAAGAAAATAGCCTTTAAATGAAATCACAACTCAACCCTTTTTGAACAAGCATGAACATTTGGCGCGTGCGAGAGCATGATGATTTTAAATTTGATTGTGAGGAGCTTTTCGGTGGTTGAGGGCCTTCTTTTACAGCTGCATCAAATAACCTTTCGGCTTCATCATACTCTTTTCTTGCAAGCATCACACAACTCAGTTGATGGAGAGCCAATGTTTTTTGTCTGCTAATGGCCCGTGAGAAGTGCTCCTCGACTGTTGAAAGTCATCACTTTCACTAGCGCACAGACCTATGAGATATGCTCCTTAGCTGTTGAAAGTCACCACTTTCACCAGCTAACACTCATCTTTTAAACACACGTTAGTTGTTGAAAGTGTTTTATGAAAATTTTAAAAAGAAGACCTTTATGGGTCATCTTATTTCTAAAACAAAAATCAAAACCTAAATTTTGAAGCTAGAAAAACTCAAAACTAATTTGAGAAAACTACCAATAGCCATGCTATCCACCACAAAATGCAACCATAGGGACGGGTTCATTTTGGGAGCTAACAGTCCCCATACATATTTATGCACAAGCTCTAATATTTCACTCTTCTTTTCTTTTTCGACTCTGAGAAATCTGACTCTCTTCTGTTTTCCATAAACACAATGCTCACAAAAATCCAAATCAATTACAATAAATTTCTTTTGTGAAGTATCTGCATCCCCTTCTCACTCATGTGTCCAAGCCTATGATGCCATAGTGTTGTATCCACTCCCATAGAAGCTAAAGATATAGAAGAGTCAATACTACCAGTACATAAATACAATGTACCTACCTTCTCTCCTTTTTCTATCACTAATGATCTTTTGGTGACCTTCCATGCCTTATCTGTAAACATAGATATACAAACTTCACTTTCCAACTTCCCTGTTGAAATTATATTTTTTCTTAGATCTAGAACATGTCTTACCTCTTTCAATAACCATTGGTTTCCATTCCTTTGCTTTATTTTTACCTTTCCCAATCCAAAAATTTTGCATGGTGCATCATCACCCAAATAAACCTATCCAAAATCACCTTGAACATAATCTAGAATTTTTTTTCTTATGGGCTGTGGCATGAAATGAATCCCCTGTTGTCCATCTCTTTGTTTCTTTGGAGCTCTGCAGTCTTTCTTCAGATGTCCTTTCTTCCCACAATTCCAACACTTTATCTTTCCCAATCTAGATTTGGACATGCCCTTCCTAGAATTCCCATGGTTCCCCAAGTCCTTTCCTCTATCCTATTGTCTTCCACTATTCTCCTTATTTAACACATTACTTGATGTATCACATGTGGTTTTCCATCGCATTTCCTCTCTAAGGATAACACCAACAATATCATCAAAGTTTAAAGTGTTTGAACCAGAGACATAGTTACTTACAGCCATGACCAAGTCGTTCCATCTTTCTGGCAATGAGAATAATATTAGAAGATACCTTACCTCATCATCAAAGTCCACTTTTACAGAACTTGGATGATTAGTAACCGCATTGAATTCATTTAAATGATCTACAACAAACCCACCTTCTGACATCTTCATATTAAATAATCTCTTTCTTAGAAATACCTTATTGGACACCGAGGGTTTTTCATAAAGTTTAGCCAATGCATCCATTAGCTCCTTCGTTGTCTTTTCTTTCGAAATATTGAAATCCATTAACGCTTCCAGGCTCAGTCGTATCGTTCCTAGTGCCTTTCTGTCAAGAACCTCCCATTCTTTATCCTTCATGGCCATCAACTTCTTTTCTATTCCACCCAATGGTAGGAATGGATCCTTCTGATATAAATAATCTTCCATCTGCATTTTCCATAACTGGTAGTTTTGGTCGTTAAATTTCTCGACCCTAAAATTTCCATCTTCCACCATTGCTCCTAATCAAACCAGGAACCCTCATTTCCTACGAGTTACATTTCTCTCTGATACTAGTTGTTAGATAAACATGATCGTGGAGCAATAAAATAAAAAAAATGCGGAAATACAACACAGAAGATACACAATACAATATAGACACAAATATATGTGGTTCACCCAATGTGGGCTACGTCCACCAGAGAAATTGCCAGGTCCTTCCTTTATTATTATCCAACAAATGAAAGGAATAAACCTACAACACATCCGTTGTAACTTTCTCTTCTTTCTCTCACAGTCTCCTCTCTCAGAATACAATATTCAAAATGATACACAACCATATTAAAATTCCCTCATAAAAGAGGGTCTCCTTCTAGGGAAAAAAATCCTAACATAACTTCTACTGTCAGATATGTGACCTTATAAGGAATGGTCCGGATTTACTATGAAATTACAATATACATTTACAAGTCATTTTTTCCTTCAGGGGCTTCACCCCCAAGCCCCCTTCGAGGATTGTTGTCCCCTGAACCCCTTCTTTCCCCCATACCCCCCAACTGGGGGGGTAATCCCCCTGGACCCTATAGGGGGGGCAAGCCCCCCCCTACAACCCCCCCGCGTGGAGGAGTGTACAATATTCCGAGGTGTACAGTATTCATGGGGTATAAACACGACTGAAAACAAATACCTATGAATCAAGAAGATAATCAGGCTCCACAACCAATAACTAGTACAAAACTGAGACAATAATCATAAGAAATGCATAAAGGTAGAAATATTGCCACAGAATAGATAAAAGTAGGAGTTTTGTCTTAACAGAGAAATTTGTGTGAAGTATTTTCCGTTCATCAAATCTAATGTGAACTTTTGATACATATGTCACCTCTCACTTTAGTCTTACAAACAAATTAATTTTTCTTTCTTATTCAATCATATTAGTCTTTATAGAAATGATAAACTTAGGCAATACTAGAAAATTAAAGCATACTCTTTAAACAAGTCCATATTTTTTTTTACATATTTCTTGATTTTAACTGAAAAAGTATGTCTAGGCTAATCCTAGTAAATTTAGCTTTAATATTATATTATAGCTGATGATTTTTCTCCAGGTTCATCCCTAAAATGAATAAATTCTTCCCTAATATAATTTACCTATAGGTGAAGGTATACTTAGAATTGAAAGAAAACTAATCTCAGAGTATTCTTAAAACTATAGACAGGCCAATTTTTACATTAGATCAGAAACGAATGTCATCCCTTGTATCCTAGATACAATTGATTTCCCCCACTTCAAAGTAATAAATCAAAGATAGATGGTGAAAGGAAATTCACAAATTGATTTCCCCCATCTTGTCCAAATAGAGATGATGAAAGGAAATTCATACAATGATTTCCCTCATCTCAACTAAATGAAAGCTTGTTTTGAAGTGGTGAAAGGAAATTCAAATTGGGAGATATAGATAACTTCATCAGGGTACTGAACAAGCTTGTTGGTAGTGAAGCAATATCTATGACATCTGTGAGGATGTCTTACATATCTGCATAATGTACTATGTTATTTAGTTCTTTTTCAATGATACTTATATCCCGACCCAACTAGGTTTTCTTAATAAAACACAAATTGTATTTTTATAACCTTGAGAGAAAACAAAGTCGGTTAAAAGTCTAATATTCTAGTTAAATTTACTTTGATTATCCTGGATAATTATTGAATAAATTTTAAGAAATAAAACACTTATTAGCCTGACTTGAGATTGATAACTAAGTGTGCTTTAAATTTCTAAAGATGGTTATTTTCAATACTTCTATATAGGACTAAATTTATAAAAGAAAGAAAAACATTTAGATCAATAAAAAACAATAATGACTCCATTTACCCAATAAAGACACCTGGTCTATTGTTCTTTCATTCCTCACATGGAGCCACAATCCTCAGATGGAGCCTATGTTAGAACATGAATAAGATTTTCAAATAAAAATCCAAATTTCAAATGTTCCCCTTTGTGGGCTACGTCCACCAGAGAAATTCCCAGGTGCTTCCTTTTTATTATCTAGCAAAATTAAGGGATACAACCTACAACACGCCCGTTGTAACTTATTCTTGTTTCTCTCACAATATCCTCTTTCAGAATACAATAATCACACTCATACACAAACGTAATACAATTCCCCCATAAAAGAGGGTTTCCTTCTATGGAAAAAAACCCTAACATAACATCTACCATTAATTCTGCAACCTTATAATGAACGGTCTATATCGAATACAAAATTACAATATTTTACAAGGCAATTTTTCCCAATATTTCTCTTCGAGGGCGCTTCCCCCCTTGGACCCCCTGGCGACAGTTGTGGGGGGGGGGGGGAATCCCCCACACACCCCCCATTAGGGAATGGGGTCCAAGCATGAGAGAAATAAACATCTGAATCATGAATATAATAAGGCTCCACAACCAACAATATCCCACTTGGAGACTGATCACAAAAACTCCATTGTTGTTGTACCTGCTGGACTATGATCGACCTTGGACCTGGAAAATTTCTCATATTCACCTCCATGCTTGAAGACCAACTGAAACTGAGCAGGAACTCAATTTCTCCCTGGTTACTCCTTTTGTTAACATGTCTGCATGATTTTGGCTAGTATGTATCTTTTCCAACTTCAAATGTCCATCTTCCAAGATGGTTCGTATGAAATGGTACCTGAGTTGTATATGCTTAGTTTTAGAATGGAATTCTGAGTTCTTTGCAAGATGAATGGAACTCTCATTGTCAAAATACAACCTGCTATTCTCCTGCTTCTTTCCCAATTCCTCCATAAAACTCTGTAACCAATTCATCTCTTTACTAGCCTCTGTAGCAACAACATACTCTGCTTCCGTTGTTGAAAGTGAAAAACCCTTTTTCAGTTTTGAAATCCAACTTACTGTTGTTCCACCTATAGTAAAAACATATCGTGTGGTGCTCCTCCTACTATCTTTATCACCTGCCATATATAAATCAACATATCCCTGTAGAACAGTGTTTGAACCTCCAAATCATAATGCATGAGTAGAAGTACCTCTTAAATACCTGAGAATCCACTTTACGACCTCCCAATGTTCTTTAATTGGATTGTTCATATACCTGCTCACAACTCCAACTGCATGTGCAATATCTGGTCTTGTGCAAACCATCGCATACGTGAAGCTTCCAACTACTAGTGAATAAAGGACCCTGGACATGTATTTTATCTCCTCCTGTGTCTTGGGACACATTTCCTTAGTTTATTTGAAATAGTCAGCCAAAGGTGTACTAACTGATTTTTCATTTTGCATTCTAAACCTCTCCAACACCTTCTCTATGTACTCACCCCGAGAAAATGTCAATTTGTGATTTTTCCTGTCTCTTGTTAATCTCATACCAAGGATTTTCTTTGCATCACCCAAATCCTTCATCGCAAATGAATTAGCTAATTTCTTCTTGAGCACATTTATATCCAGCATATTAGACCCTACAACAAGCTCTTCTTTAGGCCATACAAGATCTCATTTATAGTCTGTCAAACTTAAAATACCATTGCCTTGGAGCTTTCTTTAGGCCATACAATCTCTTCTTCAACCTGCATACCAAATTCTCCTTTCCTTAGACCTCATATCCATGTGGTTGTTGCATAAATCTCTTCCTCCAAATCCCCATGGATAAAAGTTGTTTTTACATCTAACTGTTCAAGATGCAAATATTCTACTGCCACTGGACTTAAAATAGTCCTAATTGAAGTCATTTTAACAACAACAGAAAATAACTCATCAAAATATATACCTTTCTTTTATGAAAACCCCTTTACAACAAGTCTAGCATTGTACTGATTTTTCCTCCATCTTCTTCCTTCAACTTGTAAACCCATTTATTTTGCAATGCTCTTTTTCCAGCAGGAAACTGAACCAAGTCCCAAGTCTGTTTATTTACCATGGAATCCATTTCCTCTTTTATGACTTTCTCCCACATATTTTTAGTGTCTACTTGTATTTCCTCTTCATAACATCCTGGTTCACCAGAATCATTCAACAATAAATAATACAATGAAGGAGAGTATAATTTAGGGGGTCTACTTAACCTGGTAGATATTCTAACAACACTTGCACGAGTTTGAGGTACCTGCTTCTCATGTTGTTGTACATTTTGATTTTCTGGTACCTTTGTAATTTCTTTTTCAGTGATCTCATCAAACACTATGTATTCTGGTTTTTCTTTTTCCTGTTTCTTTCCCTGCAACTGATCTTTGTATACGACCTTCTAATTGAATATGACATCACTACTCCTAATGATTTTATGATTTTCATAATCCCATAAGTGAAAACCAAAATCATTAACACCGTATCACATAAAGGTACACTTCTTGGATTTTACCTCAAGCTTTTTTCTATTTTCTTTATCAATATGGACAAATGTTTCACAACCGGAAGTATTCAAAAAAGAATAGTTTAACTTTTTACTTGTCCATGCCTCCTTTGGAATTCCACCATCCAAAGAGCTTGAAGGTCCTTTGTTTATTAAGTAAAAAACAATATCTACAACATTTTCCTAGAACTGTAAGGGCAACCCAACATGTAATCTCATACTCCTTTCACACTCCATGATTGTCGTGTTCATCCTTTCTGACACACCATTTTCTTGTGGTGTTCCTGGAACTATCTTCTCTCTACATACCCCATGGTATGAACAGTAATCATCAAACTCCTTGCTGCAATATTCACCTCCATTGTCTGATTTGAGTCACTTTAGCCTTTTTCCTATCTCATTCTCAACCAAATCTTTCCATTTCTTAAAATTATAAAAAACATTAAAATTTTGTCGAATGCAATAAACACAAGTTTTTCTAGTTGCATCATCAATAAAAGTAACATAATAATGAGAGCCACCAAGAGATGATACCTAATATGGTCCCCATACATCTGTATGCACAGGCTCTAACCTATCACTCTTCTTTTCTTTTCCAACTCTGAGAAATCTGACTCTCTTATGTTTTCCATAAACACAATGCTCACATAAATCCAAATCAATTTTTTTAAGATCTTGCAACAAATTTATTTTGTGAAGTATCTGCATCCCCTTCTCACTCATGTGTACAAGCCTATGATGCCACAGTGTTGTATCCACTCATGTAGAAGCTAAAGATATAGAAGAATCAATATTACCAATACATAAATACAATGTACCTACCTTTTATCCTTTTGCTATCACCAACGATCCTTTGGTGACCTTCCACGCCTTATTTGTAAATATAGATATACAACCTTCACTTGCCATCTGTCCTGTTGAAATCAGATTTTTCCTTAGATATGGTACATGTATTACCTCTTTCAATAACCATTGGTTTCCATTATTTTTCTTTATTTGTACCTTACCCATTCCAACAATTTTGCATGGTGCATCATCACCCAAATGAACATGTCCAAAATCACCTTGAACATAATCTAGAAAATGTTTCCTATAGGGTGTGGCATGAAACGAAGCCCCCGAATGTACTACCCAAGACTAAAAAATATTATCTATAGAAAGAATCAAAGCATCTTGTAACACATCACCTGTTACATTTGATTCTTGATTTTTCTCTTGTTGTCCATCTCTTTGTTTCTTTGGGGCTTTGCAGTCTTTCTTCAAATGTCATTTCTTCCCACAATTCCAACACTCTATATTTCCCAGTCTGGATTTAAATCTTCCCTTCCTAGAATTCCCATTATTCCCCGAGCCCTTTCCTCTATCCTTTTGTCTTTCTTTGTTCTCCACAGTCAACACATTACTTGATGTCTCACTTGTGCTTTTCTGTCATATTTCCTCGCTAAGGATAACACCAACAACATCATCAAATTTTAGAGTGTTTGAACTAGAGACAGAGTTACTTACATCCATGAACAAGCCATTCCAACTTTCTGGCAATGAGAATAGGATTAGAATATCCCTGACCTCATCATCAAAGTCCACTTTTACAGATATTAGGTGATTAGTAACCGTATTAAATTCATTTAAATGATATGCAACAGACCCACCTTCTGACATCTTCATATTAAATAATCTCTTCATTAGAAATACCTTATTGGACACTGGGGTTTTTTCATACAGTTTAGCCAATGCATCCATCATCTCCTTCATTATATTTTCTTTTGAAATATTGAAAGCCACGAAAGTTTCCAGGCTCTGTCGTATCGTTCCTAGTGCCTTTCTATCAAGAACCTCCCATTCTTCGTCCTTCATGGTCATCGACTTATTTTCTATTCAGCCCAATGGTAGGAATAGATCCTTCTGATATAAATAATATTCCATATGCATCTTCCATAATTGATAGTTTTGACCATTAAATTTCTCGATCCTAAACTTTCCATCTTCTTCCATTGCTCCCACTCGAACCAGGAACCCTCTTTTCCTGTGAGTTACCTTTTGCTCTGATACTAGTTGTTAGAAAAATAGGATCACAGAGCAATAAAATAAAACAAATGCATAAATAAAACACAAAAGATAGACAATACAATAGAGACATAGATATACGTGGTTCACCCAGTGTGTTCTACATCCACCAGAGAAATTGGTCGGTCCTTCCTTTTTATTATCCAACAAAATGAAGGGATACAACCTACAACACACCCACCATAACTTCCTCTTCTTTCCCTCACATTCTCCTGTCTCATAATACAATAACCACACTCATACACATACGTAATACAATTCCCTCATAAAATAGGGTTTCCTTATAGGGAAAAAAACCCTAACATAACAACTACCATCAGATCTGCGACTGCGACCTTGTAATGAACGGTCTAGATTGTCTACGAAATTACAATATTTTACAAGGCAATTTTTCCCAATATTTCACTTATGAATCCTCGGCCAGAGGGGCATACACAAATTGTCACCACCCCTCCTAGACCCCCCTAGCCATAGTTGTGGGGGGGAAATCCCCCCCAAACCCACCCGTTAGGTAATGAGGTCCAAGCACATCTAAAACAATCATCTGAATCAAGAAGATAATCAAGCTCCGCAACCAACATCAAATTCTTTTTTGTTTTTTTCTTTTACAAATAGAGTTTTATCTTTAGAAATATCATTCCATGAACTAATAAATTTTCGTTATATTGTGACAGGGTGGATCAAGCATAAATCATTAAACCTAACACTCATCTAAATCGATCATTTGTGAGACTCCAGAGATTCAAAATCATGAAATGTTTAATCAACAGTATAATTACTATTTGAAGTTTCACTTCATGACTTCTTGCTTTAGCGCTGGAGGCTCAAATTTCTAAAAGCCCTAAAAAAAACCCAAAGTCGCAAAGCTCTGAAGTCCCAGAGCTTTGAAAATATAGAGTTTGTTTAAGCAAAGTACTCATTTGATGTGTCCTATGCCACATGACACTCTTTACATGTGGAGACAAGTGGCACTCATTTTGGGTATTCTGGGACATGTAATTCGTAAGATTCAGAGTGACATGTGTCACTCATGTTTTCATGACATGTCATCATAAGTGACGTCATCCTGCCACATCACTCCAGGAGATTGTCCCCCGAAAGATCAAACTGTCAACAAATTTAAGAAGTACCAGAGTGACGGAGCACCGAAGTACTAAAGAGTCGGGGATTAAAGGGTAAAATGTGTTTTATTTGGCATGATTAACGGTAAGTAATCACTTCGCAACTTCGGCCTTCAGGATAAATTTAGGAATTTATAATGCAAAATCCTAAAGTCACGAAGCTTCAGAGTCCCGAATTTCTGAAGAATTTTAAAGTTTAAAAAGACCAAAAGTATCGGTTAATTAAAGAAAGGGTTAATTAAAGTATGTCTAATTACTCTGCGAATTCGGCCTTCGGGATATGTTTAACATCCCTCATCCAAAACCCTCGAATGTCAAAGTGCCAAAATACTTATCATCACTAATCACAATCATTAAAGGTATATTAAACTTGGTTAGGGTAAAAGATTAAAAAAAAAATCTCGTTGTCGTTAGGTAATAAATTTGACAAATTTGTCATGATTACCCTGTCATTCAAATTAATTGTAAAATTGATTAGTGTTTTGTGTTTTTAATTTAATAAAATATTTTGAAATTCATATCATTTTTCCATTCGCATTTAGAACTTTCACCCTAGTATTCGTATTCATAAATTTTTATTTTCTATAGGGGATGATATTGGAAAAGAGAAAACTATGGCACCTCATAAAACAACAAGAAAACAAGATCCGTTTCTGGAAGAACCAAACCCAAATTCAGATATTTTTTCAGAAACTACCGCTCATTTGACAGAAAGCATTAAATCATGGGAGCATGTTTATGAAATCTTGGAAGAAGAAAAATCCCTCCCTTTTGATGAAGCAAGCAAAGGTGAATATGAGTCAACTGTAAACAAGCTTAGAGAGGTGGCCAAGTCAAAACTTCACAAATTTGCAGCACGACCAACACTATTGTCGTATACAAATATGATATGTTGGGCCCTAGACCATGTAGTTATTCTAACCATAACCATCTACAGTCATCAGAAGACCATTGTAAGCTAATTCTGACCCAAGGACATTCAAGTAATGTATAAATTAACTTGCAATCCCAAATATGTTTATAATGCAACATTTATAATTAAATTTGAGAAAGAAGAATGTGCAAATTACAATAGAATTGTCCATGATATAGTCAAAATCCGGTGGGGAAATTAAAATAAATTCAAATTTGATAGCCATTGCATATACTCTACATCCTCTTGTGATTCCCACATTATGTATGCAACCATGATGCTTTGTAGAATGTTCAGAAATAAAATCCCTACACATTTTACTATAGATTGGGTTCCCATAATTCATGAAGTAGCAGAGGGTTATACTTTTG
>ML789696.1:233785-274394 GCA_009831015.1 Picea engelmannii | reverse complement strand
TAACCCCCACTAGATCAAGAAAAATGTCATGAATTTATACCTCATTTCTCATCTATTTAATGACGAAAGATGAATCTCAAAAGACTTGAAAGATCTTAATATTTATTTCCATAACATAGTGTAGAAGGGATTTTAGAACCAACGATCTTACCAAGTTATTAGATTTAGGATCTACATTCCCTTTAAATCAAAATAAATAAAAATTTGAAAGGAAAAATATGTCTCCTATATCACAAATATCAAATCTCCTCTTCCCAACAACATGAGAAAATCCCAATTAAAATGACTTATCAATAACCAACCTTTCAAGATGACCAACAAGCTGGTGATGAGACATTATTTTAATCAAAGAAACCATTTCATTGAATTTTAAATAAATATATGGAATGAACTTTCCTTCTAAAGGCATGGAGTTTCTTCTAAGACAACTACCATAGCAAATTACTCTTGAAAAAGCATGCAATTCCTTGAGTTTTGGCTTGCCCAAACAACATTCTACCAAATCCTCGCACCACACATTCCTCTTAATGGAGATAACTTCAAAGTCTTTCAAAACAACATGGGGTTTACAACATTCCACCAATAGATGTAAGGTCATTTCTTTTCCTCCTCGACATCGAAGCAAATGCTAAGACCGTGTTTCCCTTGACATTTAAAGTAATCCCATGTGAAGTCTATAGTTTTTAAAGCCAACCATGAATAGGAAATTGCCTTCACATATAGAAAATATGAATCTTCTTTAGAGCCCAAAATTTCCTAACTTTCTTCAACCACCAAGACTAACCCCATTAATGTTGACACAAAATTGCCTTGTATCCAAATGGATTGAATTGGACGTGACCATGAATATAAAATACTAATTTACTTGTGTGAATTTTGTTTAAAAAAAAATCAAATTAAAATTAAAAGGGAAAGAAAAACTATCTTTAGTATTATTATTTACCTTTAAGAAGTAGGAAATTATTTAAATTTCAAATTTTAATAAAATTATAATTATTAGATAATAAAATATATTAAAATTATTATAAAATAAAAAATAAAGTTGATAATTTAATAAAAAGAAATTGATTGTATAAGTTTTAATGTTTAATATCATTATTTAGTTGTAAAGAGAAGCAAATTTTGTAAATGTTGATCTTACATGCCTAGTTATATGAAATAAATAATAACAAGGGAAATAGTTGCAGGGCAGTTAGTCCCTATCTGTATAGTTTGTATCTGGTGAGCTCTAGTCAATGTAACAATCTATAATAACTTCTAGTACATCAATCTGCGAAAGCTTTATTCATTATTTCATCCACTAGCAACAATGTTGGTATGCAATAGAACAACTAATAACAAACGTGTTTGCAATTAAAATATGCAGGAGATCACAACGGAAAGTGTAAGCACCATTTGTCACTGGCATCAAGAATTTATTCTATACGATTCAACAAAAGACATTAAAAAAACCTTTGAAATCATTGTTTTTCTTTCTAAAGTTAATATTATGGTGAACAAAATTCTAAAGATGGATTGCAAAATTATCATACTATTTTTCTCTCTTGTGTAATGGGAGAGAATACAGAAAATGTATTTCAGTACTGGTTGAAGACACAAGTGTCAATTGTAGGGACTTAGAAGATAGGGGTTGGTCTTGCATTAGCACCTAGAAAATGTATTTCAATACTGGTTGAAGACACAAGTGTCAATTGTAGGGACTTAAAAGATAGAGGTTGGTTTTGCATTGGCACCTAAACATTTTGGGTCTAAATATAATAGATGAATTATCGTGACTTATTTATAATCAATTTATAAGATTTAAATAATTTATATGATATGTTGAGTTGATTAAGTGTAAAATTATATTAAGGATGTTTGAGAATGTTATAAAAATATTGAATATATTTTAAGTAAAACCATTTAATTTAATTTAATTTAATTTAAATATAAATTTTATTATAATTTTTTTAGATTATATGTTATAGATTTTGTAGTTTCATATATTTTACATAATGAATATAAATTTTATCATAATTTTTCATATTCTATATTACATATTTTATAGCTTCATATTTTTTTATATGGTTTTAGATAAAGTAAAATAATATATGTGATCTTGGTTAATAATTTTTCATATTATATATTACATATTTTGTAGCTTCATATTTTTTTATATGGTTTTAGCTAAAGTAAAATAATATATGTGATCTTAACTAAAGTTTTAGCATTTTTGTAATAGAAATAATATTTTGGATTGTTAAATTAGGCTAACAGAAATAGGCCTAGAAGGAAAACTTCTTACTTTCGGATAACCCCATGGACTGGAATGTGAAAACTGAATACATAACACAAGATCTGTGAACATATTAATTTTGGACTTCTTGGGAAAAATGAATGAATTAACAAGTAGATATATTATTATTTTTTATTTATTTTTATTATTTTCATTCATTACTTCACTCATTGTCGGCCTACAGGATGGTCTTTGGTTGAACACATGTAAGCGCTAGTTTGAAAAACAATACCGGTGATGGATTCCATGTCATAATTTCCACCCAATTTCTTCTATTTCGTCAGGATTTTCATTTCACCTTTTAAATACGCCCAAATATAATTATTGTTACTGAGAAACACAATAAATGCACTTAAAAATCATATTATACTATTAAATTATGAGGAATTTTAACATAGAACAAATTTAAAATTTTGATTTTTTTTCTATCTTAAATAAATAAAAATGAGAAAGATAAGAAGGGTTGTTTTTTTCTTATCAATTTCTATAAACCTAAATTTTCACATTAGAAAGCAAGGAAGTATCTTGAGGCCTTTTAATTTTATCGAGCCTTGTCAGAATAATTGATATTCAAACTAAATATCTGACGTGCGCTGGAAACATAATTTGGTGAAGTCAATAACTTGATTCAATAATTAATTCAAGATCGTCAAAATCAACACGTCAATCATTTAAAAAATATCTATCAACAAGAAGTGAATCGTTGAAGACATTGTCAGCTGCTAGTATATTTGAAGTTGGGGAGATGGTGTTATATTAGCCAATGGTTTAGTGGTCCAAGGAAGGACCAACCTTAAAATAATATTGATTTGACACCAAGATACAACTATATGATTATAATGTGCAACCTGTGTAAAGTTGGGTATCCCTAGTTCTTGAAAAGTTGAAACCTGGATACTGTGGTAGAAGCTACGTGCAATAAGGAGGACAACAGACGTAATGCAAACTCCTCAATCTAGAGAATCCAGACCGAGTGGTATCTAAATATTATTCATTGACAAGTCCATGAAAGTTAGGATTTTGCATTGTTCGAGCTCATCAGAAATGTTTCTTTCTAGTTGGCTGAAGTGAAGATCGAGTCTCTCCAACATACTTAGAGTTTTCGAACTCACCAGAATGCTCCCTTCCAACTAATTCTGGTACAACTCCAAGATGTGAAGCTGGGTCAACTTGCTTAATTCCCTAGGAATTGCTCCAGGACAAAGAGCTTCTAGCTCTATCAGATTACCCAATTGTGGAGGTATCTTGTGGGACAGACAATTCACTATCATATTTAGAGAGGACATATTGTTCATCCTGACCAGCTCCATAAAATGTTTCCTTCTATATCATTTTGGATGAGGTCCAATGCCTCCAGGTTTCTACATCCGTTAAGAAACCAAGGAAATTCTCCTGTCAGTGAATTGATGTACATGATCAGGTGCTTTAGAAATTGAAGGATGCAGAAGAGTGCTTCACAAAACAATGAACATATATTATACGAGTTTCAACACTGTGTAACAACACCTGTAAACTACAACCAGGTTTTTCAACAACACGTTTCAACAATGCCTGTAAGATAAAACCAATTGTTTCTGCAACGTGTTTAAGCAAATAATAAAAAACTATTACACCAAAAAACTTAAGTGAATCACTCCTGCATCATACACAAAAATTGATACTCTATTCTACAACAATCTTTCAACATGTGTTTCAGCAGAGTGTAAAATAACTTTTACAACAAAACAAAGTTATAACAGAAACAAGGGAATTATATCAGCAGACTAAAAACCCAGATTCCAGCTGTAAAATAACTTCACTAAATCATTCCTTACAATAGTAACTCCACCCAGTACTTCTGTACTAAATCCAAATAGCATTCTACAACAAAACACTGCACAACATAAGGATTTAACTGAAGTTTTCACACAATAAATAGAGTATGCATGCTACAAGAAAATAAATTACTCTGCAACAAATCTGATCATCATCATGATTTTACAAACTCGGATACAAACAAAAACAAAGTATAAAATCCCTTGATAACACTCTCAAAAAACTCTCTGTCAATTTCTATTTCTTCTTTATCTCCCTGTATATCTTTGCATACTAAAATCTGAATTACATGGATGTATATATATACTGATTCATTAAGTCAGTTAGCCTACCCCTTTGTTGTACGTAAGTCAAATTTGGATTTTCCAAAACATTAATAGTTCATTGCCCCTTTGAAATTCGATCAACCAGAATTAAAACAATGTGGCGGTGATGATCATTAAATGAATAAGGCAGTTAAGGCGGTGATAATAAATTTCTGGGTGGTGGTATCTCTTCAAAATTTGATCGGCTAAGATAAGTCGTCTTTTTGGCAGTGGAATGATTAATTTCTGACATTCTCCCCCTTAATCATTTCACCCTAAAACAAAAATCTACAGTATTACAGTTCACAAACCCTAATATTCTTTCTGTGAATTTCAAATAATTCCTTTGCTAAGGGCTTTGTAGACATGTCTGCAAACTGATCTTCAGATTTTCAAAACTCTACTGAAATTTCATCATTGTTTATTAGCTCTCGAATAAAATGATATTTTTTATCAATATGCTTAGTTTTCTTGTGGAAAACATGATTACGTGACAAAGCAATGGCTGATTTATTGTCACAAAAATCTGAGTTGGTTCTTGTTGTTCATGCAACAACTTAGTCACAATCCTTCGCATCCATACAATCTGACATGTAGTTGTTGTTGTTGCAACATAATCTGCCTCAACAGATGATAAAGTCACAATGGGTTGCTTCTTTGAAGCCCAAGATACAACTCCTAATCCAAAGTTGAACACATATCTTGATGTGCTCTTCCTATTATCTACACTACCTGCAAAATCACTATCAGTATATCCAATCAACTTAAAATATGAATCTGATGTGTATAGAACACCATAATTGGTTGTTCCAACAACATATCTTAGGATCATTTTTCCAGCTTGCCAATGGGTTCTATTCGAAGTCTCCATAAATCTATAAATCAAACTTACACCAAACATGATATCATGTCTTGTTGTTGTCAAATACATAAGACTTCCAACCAGTATTTTATACAGAGTCGGATCAACATGACCCCTCATCCTTGTTACTGATTTGTATTCCAGTTGCAATTGGTGTTACAACTGGTTTACAATTCACCACCCTGAACCTTTTCAATAAGTCCTTTGCATACTTATTTTGACAAATAAAAATACCATCTTTAGATTCATTTACTTCAACGCCTAGAAAATAATTCATCATTCCTAAATCAATCATTTCAAACTCATTTTTCATGGTTGTCTTAAACTCATCCAAACCTTTATCTTTATAAGAATTCAAAGAGTCAGTCAAATCATTTCTCATAATAAGTGGAAACATTCTATTCTTTGTCATTAGTACTCTGGAAATCAACTGCTTACTTGGATACTTATCATAAATTGTACATACCTTGTTCTTGAAGAACACTCTGTACTTTTTCTCTATCAACTGTCCAACACTTAACATATTGCATTTCATACCAGGTACATAATAAACATCATCTATTTTTCTTCTTTCATCATTCTTAGCATAAACATGAATCACGCCTTTACCATTAAATCTTACCTTACTGTCATTACCCAGCTTTATCTCAGACTAAATATTGGTATCTAAACTGGAAAACAAGGTTTTATTTCTAGACATGTGATTTCTACATCTGTTGCCCAAAAACCAAACATCACTTGAACTTTCCTGGGTGACATTACAAGTAAAAAACATAGGTTTCTGATCATCCTCTGACTCCTCAAGATGTTTTAATTTTTTAAACAACTGAATTCATTGTTTCAATGTCAACGATCAAACTAGACAGAGACAAGATGTAGTATCATTTTGAAAATTTAATAAATTACTTCAATAAGAGAAATCTAAATTATACCTGGTATATATCATTGGATATTACTCCTCTCAATGTGTTTACAGTGAGATGGAACTCCTTTGTAAGACATTCAAATAGTGTTTGTTTGTGTTGGAAACAGTAATTACAAGTCTGTGAGATCTTCACATCTCCGTTGATTTGTCTGTCAGTCAATTTGTCAGTAGTTCTGTTAGTCAGCCGAATTGTCAGTCAGTTTGTTTGACAGTATGCAAGTGCAATGTTGCACGTTTACTCAAACTCAGTATAAGTCAATCAACAAGCATGAGAGTTATAAATGGAGCCGATATTTATCTTTCTCGAGTTCAGTTAAATAGATGAAGAGTCAGTTGTATTAATGGTCGTCTTTAATGTTGAGTCAATATTACTTCTACAGGAAGTCTTAGTCATAGTTTATATAAGTCTGAGTCTTTAGTTAGTAAAGAGGGTAGATGCAATGATACAGAGAATAAGCAGAGAAGTAGAGAGAACAGAGTCGTGAAGGAGAAACAACAACAATTGAGGAGTTGAAGAAGTTTGAGCACAAGCTCTGTGTCTGTAAAGTCAGAAGAAGTCATTAGAGTCGAATCTCATCACAATATTGTATTATGTAACCGCGTGCAGTGCGCCGAAGTTTATCAATATCACGTATTTTGTGTGTTGTCAAATTTCATGTGTATTTTTTATTTTATGTGATAAGCATAACATTGTTTTATTATGCATCCATAAATCGTTCTTTAAGCGTTTATATCACAACGTGCAACAAATCGTGTAGTCCGTGACTGCGTGATAAGTCATGAGTATTCAACAACGAATCTTGTGGCACACAATATTTTGTCATTGCATTGCACACAGTTTCCCTAGCGTGTTGTTGTAGATCTGAGATCTAGTATTAGAGCAGGTTGATCAAAATCAATTTTGATCAAGAGAAGGTTCTATAAGAACAAGGTCAAGAGCATAAAATCTATTGAACAGTGAAATATGGCTTCTGCTTCAAATCTGCAATCTCCCACTTCTCCAGACAAGAATTATGAGATGTGTTCCTTGACCATGAAGGCATTGTTTCGAGGTCAAGATGTATGGGATATAGTTGAGAATGGATATGTGGAACCAATAGATCAAACAACATATAGTGCACTCACACAAGCTGAGAAGGATGTCTTGAAAGATCAAAGAAAGAAGGATGGAAAGGCGTTGTTTTACATACATCAATCCATGCATGAGAGCATACTTCCAAGATTTGCATCAGCAAAGCAAGCTAAGGAGGCATGGGACATATTACAAACCACTTATCAAGGTATGGACAAAGTAAAGACTTCAAAACTACAAATTCTTAGAAGATATTTTGAAACTATGTCAATGAAAGATACATATACAATAGATTCCTTTTATACCCATGTCATTGGTCTGATAAATCAGATTAAGTCTCATGGAGAAATCATAGAAGACAAAAGTGTTGTTGAGAAGGTACGTAGGAGTATTCCTCCTAAATTTGATACCTTAGTTGTGACTCTAGAAGAGAGCAAAGACTTGAGTAAGTTTAGTGTAGATGAACTACAAACTTCCCTCATTAATCACGAACACAGATTGAATAAGTCAAGTATGTCGTTAGAGAATGCATTTTCTGTGTAGTAATCTATAATATGTGGAAGAGGAAGGGGGAGAGATAACTCTAGAGGCAGAGGAAGAAGTTCTGTCAGAGGTGGATGCAATAGTAGTCCTGGAAATACTGGTGGAAGAGGTCAAAACCCAAATACTAGTCAGTCAAGTGGTTAGAGAACTAACAAATCAAATATTCAATGCCATTATTGTAAAAAGTATGAGCATTGTGCATATGAGTGCAGAAAGAGACAGTATAATCAGAACAAACAAAGTCAAGATCAGTCAAACAACATAAATAACCAAACTCACCCTATGTTTATGGCGCACGCTGAGGCAATGCCTATAGTATCCCCAATTGAATGCAATATTGTTCAATCAATTCCATGTGACATATGGTATTTAGATTCAAGCTACTTAACCACATGACATGAAACATAGAATTGTTTTCTAGTTTGGATGAGTCAGTCCAAACCAAGGTTACACTTGGAACATATATCCAAGTCACTGTCTTAGGAAAAGGCAGTATAAAAATTTTAACTAAGCAAAGAGAACAAAAGGTTATGCCTGATGTATATTATGTTTCTGGTCTGAAGCATAATTTGATGAGCACAGGACAATTGTTACATAAATGATACATATTCTACATGGAAGATAATCATTGTGTGATCATGGATAAATGCCCAAGCAATCAACTTATTGCAAAAATCCAGATGACAAGTAACAAAATGTTCCCATTAAAATTGAATCCAACCAAGAAGAATAATACAATGCAGTTGTTGGTAAAGAAAAATATGCGCAGTCAGACATTGCATTTATAGAAAAAAGTGTGTGCAGTTCCAATGAAGACAATAATGCGCGCAGTACCAAGAAGGGTGAAAATGGCACAAAGATAAAACCAGCTTTCTAATCTAAAGTTCAAGATGATTCCTGGTAACGGAATTTCAGATTTGGACATTTGAACTTTGGAGGTCTGAAGTTGCTACACATAAAGGATATGGTAAAAGGTTTTCCATTGATTGATAAACAAGAAATGATATGTGAAGGCTGCATATTTGGAAATCAACACAGAGAATCATTTCCAGCTGGAAAGTCTTACAGAGCAAAAGATCCACTGAAAATTGTACATTCAGACATTTGTGGACCAATGCAAACTCCATCTATAGGAGGAAATACTTATTTTCTAACATTCATTGATGATTTCTCAAGAAAGACATGGATTTATTTCTTAAAGCATAAATCTGACGCATTGGGTTGTTTTCAACAGTTTAAATCACTTATGGAGAGGGAGAGTGGTTATTACATCAACTTTCTAAGAACTAACAGAGGAGGAGAATACATTTCAAGATAATTTTAGAACTTTCATAAAATTCATGGCATCTATAAACAATTTACTGCACGATATACACCACAACAAAATGGTGTCGTAGAAAGAAAGAAAAAAACCATCATGGAAATGGCGTGCAGTATGTTGGCAACCAAACATTTTTCAAATGAGTATTGGGATGAGGTAGTAGCAACTGTAGTATACATATTGAACAGATGTCTGACAAAGAGTTCGAAGAAAACAATTCCTCAAGAAGCCTAGATAGGATTAAAGCATAATGTGGCACACTTAAAATTTTTTGGTTGTGTCACATACGCACATGTTTCATATGAGATGAGAAAGAAGCTAGACAACAAATGACATAAATGTATATTTGTTGGGTATTCTAAAGACACAAAAGGATTCAAGTTGTATGACCTTGTCGCAAGAAAAGTCATAATCAACCACGATGTTCAGTTCATGGAGAATGTGTTGGGTATGTGTTATATTTTTTGCACGAGTAGTGGTTCGTGGAATTTTTTTTTCCTTGAGAAACATGTCGCATTTTGCCTCGTTTTTTGTGTTGCCTCGATTTTCGTGTCCATTGTTGGGTGATTTTTCGACACATGGTTTTTTGTCAATGGATTTTTATTTCTAGTTAAGGAATTAGGGTTGTTGACTAATCCAGGTCATTGGGTTAGGGTTTTGGTGTAGATTTTAACCTTGTACAATATCTACTGCAAACAGATATTCAGTAAAAGAACAAAAAAGATACAATGGAAAATACAAGCATTACACAGAGATTTTTCCCCTGGAAACCCAAATCGGGAAAACCAACATATTTTATATTCATTCATAGTGATACATTGTTTACAATACAATACACATATAGGATCCAACGACATCCAAAACCCTAACCCAATGACCTGGATTAGTTAACAACCCTAATTCCTTAACCGGAAATAGAAAACCATCGGCAAAGAAACCATGTGTCGAAAAACCACCTAAAATATGTGACACGTTTTTCAAGGTAGAAAAATATGTGACATGTTTTTCAAGGTAGAATTTTTTTTCTCGAGGGTGCTTCCCTTGAACCCCCGCGTGNGGGGGGGGGGGGGGCACTGGCTCTGCACATACGCTCAGACACTACTACTCGTGAAAAGAATATTACACATACCCAACATTTGGATTATGTTGGCTCCTATATATTGTATTGTAAACAATGTATCGCTATGAATGAATATATAATATGCTGGTTTTTCCGGTTTGGGTTTCGAGGGGAAAAATCTCTGTGTAATGTTTGTATTTTCCATTGTTTATTTTCTGTTATTTTATTGAAAATCATTTTGCAGTAAATATTGTACAAGGTTAAAATCTACAGAATGAAGCATGGGATGGAAGCATAGCAAAGACAGTCAAAATTATTGATGCAATTGAGCATGATGACACATAAGATGAAGTGGTTCAAACACCATGCATAGGTTAGTGCACAGTTACTTCTACATCTGGCACTGTGACGCAAATCACAACGCATAATACTCCAGTAAAAACAACAAATGCACAGTCTACACCTAGAGGGAAACAAACATCAACAAGCAGTCCAAGTAGTTCTACATCCTTAGATCCAACATTAGCAAGTCTATTGCAAAGAAAGACAAGAAGTCTACGCAACATCTATAATGAGGACACAACAAATTCATTTTCAATTTTTTCTTTGTTTTCACAAATAAATGATCCATTAAATTTTGAAGAAGTTGTCAAAGATGATATATGGGCACAAGCCATGGATGAATAAATCAAATGCATAGAGAACAATCGAACATGGAAATTGGTAGATGTACCTGAAGACAATGATGTTATAATTGTCAAGTGTATTTATAAAACCAAGCAATATGCAAATGAAAATGTGTAGAAGTACAAGGCAAGGTTAGTTGCAAGAGGTTTTACACAACAACCTGGAATTGATTCCAATGAAACATTTGCACCAGTTATGCACATGGACATAGTCAGAACTATGTTATCCATTGTCACGTAGTACAAGTGGCCAGTTTATCAGATGGATGTAAAGTCAACATTTTTGAATGGAAACTTAGAATAAGAAGTATATGTGGAACAACCACAAGGTTATGAGGTTACAGGACAAGAAGACAAAGTGTACAGATTGAAGAAAGCACTGTATGGGTTAAAGCAAGCTCCCTGAGCTTGGTACAATCGCATATATTCCTATCTCACTCAGAATGGATTTCAGAGAAGTGAAAGTGAGCCCACACTACACATCAAAACAAATCGACAAGATAACATGTTAATTGTTTGCTTACATGTAGATGATTTGATATTTACAAGTGATTTTGGTATAGAAGAATTCGAGTCAGTCATGAAGGATGAATTTGAAATGACTGATTTAGGGATAATGAGATACTTTCTAGGAATAGAAGTTCACCAGTCCAAAACTGGTATACTTATCTCACAATCCAAGTATGCGCATGAAATTATGAAAATATTCAATATGATGAATTCAAAAGCATCCCCAACACCTACCATAACATGATTGAAGTTAATTAAGGAATATAAAGGGTCCAAGGCGGATCCCACATTGTTTAAAAGACTGGTAGGAAGTCTTATGTATCTCAAAGCAACAAGACCTGATATTATGTATGGAGTGAGTCTAATTTCAAGGTTCATGGAAACTCCAAAAGAATCACATTGGAAGGTAGGAAAAATAATCCTGAGATATGTGAATGGAACAAAATATTTTGGCATTAGATATTCTACTTCAGAAGATTCCAGACTCATTGGATACACTGACAATGATTGTGGAGGCAACATAGATGACATGAAAAGTACCTCCAGGTACACGTTTCATTTTGGAACAAGTATGGTATCATGGGCATCAAGGAAGCAACCCATAGTGACTCTTTCTTCAGCAGAAGCATAGTACATCGCAACTTGTCAAGCAATTTGGATGAGAAGAATGTTACAAGATTTGTGGTAGGAACTACAGGAACCAACTACAGTATTTTGTGATAACAATTCATCCATCATGTTATCAAAGATTCATGTGTTTCACAAGAAAACCAAGAATATTGATACAATGTATCATTTTATCAGAGAATTGGTGAATAACAAAGAGATCCGTTTAGAGTTTTGCAGATCAAAAGAACAAGTTGCAGACATTTTTACAAAGGCTTTAGCAAGAGATTCTTTTCAGCATCTATGGAACAATATGGGAGTCTACGCAGTAACAGATGAGTGACAGTAAAATTGTAAACTCAATTTTTGATGTAATTTTCTTTTGTAATCCCACCTACTTATAATTAAGGGGGAGTGTTGGAAATAGTAATTACAAGTCGGTGAGATCTTCACATCTTTGTTGATTTGTCTGTCAATCAATTTGTCAATAGTTTCGTCAGTCAGTTAGTCTGACAGTTTGCAAGTGCAACGTTGCACGTTTACTCAAACTCAGTATAAGTCAGTCGACAAGAGGAGAGTTTTCAGAGTTGTTATCCAAATTTTCCACAATGAAATTCATTTTTATCTTATAAGAGGAGAGTTATAAATGGATCCAATCTTTATCTTTCTTGAGTTCAGTTAAGTAGATGAAGAGTCAATCGTATTAATGGTCGTCTTTAATGTTAATTTAGTCTTACTTCTATATGAAATCTCAGTCGTAGTTTATATAAGTTCGAGTCTTTAGTTAGTAAAGAGGGAAGATGCAGTGATACAGAGAAGAAGCAGAGAGGTAGAGAGAACAGTGTCGTGAAGGAGAAACAAAAACAACTGAGGAGTTGAAGAAGTCTGAGTACAATCTCTATGTCTGTAAAGTCAGAAGAATTCATTGGAGCTGAAGCTCATCACAGTATTATATTCTGTAACTGCGCGCAGTGCATCGAAGTTTATTAATATCAAGTATTTTGTGTGTTGTCAAATTTCATGTGTATTTCTGAGTTTATGTGTTAAGCATAACACTGTGTTATTCTACATCCATAAATCATTCTTTAAGCGTTTATATCATAGTGCACAACAAATCGTGTAGTTCATGAACTACGCAATAAGTCTTGAATATTCAACAACGAAGCTTGTGGTGCGCAGTATTTTGTCACTGTGTTGCGCACAGTTTCCCTGATGGGTTGTTGTAGATCCTAGAGTTTGCTTGGTTTTCGAACCTGTTATGAGGAAGTTTAAAAAATAAATAGCGATGAGACCAGTAAGCACATTTTGTAAATTGTCTAAATCATGTTTTCTTATGCAATCTACAGATAATTTGAAGTCTAGACCATGATTTCTTGTGCAATCTACAAAAAATTTGAAGTTTTAACCTAATGAGATACTGTGTCATGAAAGCGATGAATTAAAATGAAATTCATCTTTGCAGGAAAGGTTAACACATTTCTTTGTTCCATGAATCATGCTTCAATTGGCCTTGGAAAATACATGGATAGATGTCAAAAGATGCTATATGGAAGACATGAACTACATGTTTCTATGCAAGAAGAGCTAGGAAATGTGTGTCCTTTCTTAATGGTCTCAAACCATGGTCAAGAGAAACTAGAGCCGTATATTGCACACAAAATAATGTCTCATCTCCAAAAGTCCTATTATTTATTTTCAAGGCAGTAGATGACAAGGGTCAATTAGAAACATAATATCAATTTTTATTGAACATTTTGATTTGCAAAAGGAATTTGCATTAGGTTTGTATGCCAAAGTGCGGTTTCTAGAAAGTCATATATGCCTGAGCAAGAAAGAGGTAATGAGCATTAAGCATAAAGTAGGTTCCTAATATGTTATAAGTTGTAAACAATATAAAACATACTAAAGAAGTTGACATGCAATTTGATGTATGGATATCCTAACAGTACTGTATAGTAAAATCTATCCAATTTTAATGGATTCAAATATGATTGTTTTAGATTTTAATACAGGTTTACTGCATGTAGCATATGATTAGTACAATTTCATTGACTTACAGTCATGTGATAATTACAGGATCTCCTAGTGGAGTAGATAATTGATGCAGAGAAGTAGCACCATTATTTTTGCTATGACAGACTCTATAATTCCATGAAATCTCTCCAGCGTTGCTATGGCGGACTTTAGAATTCCATGAACTCCAACATTGTTATGGTGGACTTTAGAATGTCATGAACTCTCTCCAATGCTCCAAGAAGTCCTTCCTTCACAAGAACCAACTTCTCGGTTTCGAGATAGCTTAATGGTTTTCAAGAGCCTAGCGCTCAGTGGAGGAACTTGGGTTTCCCGACTTCTGTGGTTCCTCATAATCCTCTTGACTGTGGGGTTCCAACACCAACTTTCCGGTTTCCAGATAGATTAATGGTTTTCAAGAGTCACGTGCCATCCTCGCATGGAGAAATGTTTGAAGAGTCGCATGCCATCCTTGTATGGAGAAATTGCAGAGGCTGCATGCAGATTCCTTGAGTTATCGGACTATAAAATAGCCATTGCAACGTCGTCAGACTAACCATTCTGTCAGAGTGAATGTAGTGTGCTAATTAATTTTTATTTTTGACAAATAACTAAAATATATCAGCTTACCCCAGGGGATTGTCAAACTAATTTTAACGAATGGGTTGTAGAATGGGAATGCTTAGAAGTAATTCATTAATGTGAAAAGTTAAATCAAATCATTATAAATAAAAAAAGTTGGTTGTGGTAAATGATTAAAAGTATTTTTATTAAATTTTGATTTAAATGATGTGATTAATAAATATATAAGAGATATTTTTAAAAAAATATGAATAATAAAAAGGACATTTTAATACCTATTGTAATTAAGTAAAATATGTTTATATCAATATTATTTGACATGTAATATTTAAAAAACAAACATATAAATAATAAAAAAACATATTTCAATGCCAATGTCGATGGTAAATAAAATATTTCAATGTTTACGGTATGTAAAACATTTTTATATCAACGAGTGATTTTTTTAACTTTGTTTATCATAGATTTATAATTATGTATTTTTCATATAAGAAGAGGGATTTAAATCTTTCTAAATAATATTTTTTTAAGTGAAAAAATTGAAAATTAATTTTCCTCTTAACACATGATCAATTTTAAATTAAATTTTAATGATTGAAGAATAAATTTTAATACTAAACTTCATGTGAAAATTTCAAACATCAATATATATAATAATAATAATAATGTAATTTTAAGGTCGGGATGGAGTTAGACACCAAATAACTATATGAGATCCCCTTGTTTGTATAACAAGGAATCATGACTACTGAGATATACATACCCTAGTCCCTTTGAATTTGAACATGTAACCTTTTAAAAAGAAACAAATGTTCTTAACCATTAAACTCAGACCCATAAAATTGTAAAATCCAATCCTTATATAAAATCTGACTAAACAAAAAAATAAAAATAAAAATAAAAATAAAAACATATTTTTAAAAAAATTACTCACTTTAGTTTTAAGATCAAAACTATCATAATCAATCCACAATTAATGAAGAAACTACATCAAAACAATCAAAATTAATGCACAAGTAATGAAGAAACGACAACACTTAGAGGTGGATATTAGACAGAAAAGTCAAAAAGAAAGAAAAATGTAAAATCCACAATCATAAAGTATGATCAGATAAGAATGGTTTTATCCTTGTTGCTACTGGTTCGTTGTCCTCTTTTTCCACAATTCAGATAAGAATGATCAGATAAGAATGGTTTTATCCTTGTTGCTACTGAGATATACATACCCTACCCCCTTTGAATTTGAATGTGTAACCTTTTAAAAAGAAACAAATGTTCTTAACCATTAAACTCAGACCCATAAAATTGTAAAATCCAATCCTTATATAAAATCTGACTAAATGAAAAAATAAAAATAAAAATAAAAACAATTTTTTAAAAAAATTACTCACTTTAGTTTTAAGATCAAAACCATCATAATCAATCCACAATTAATGAAGAAACTACATCAAAACAATCAAAATTAATGCAACAGTAATGAAGAAATGACAACACTTAGAGGTGGATATTAGACAGAAAAGTCAAAAAGAAAGAAAAATGTAAAATCCACAATCATAAAGTATGATCAGATAAGAATGGTTTTATCCTTGTTGCTACTGGTCCGCTGTCCTCTTTTGCTACTTACCTTTGTTCTTGTTTTCACAACTGCAAGCGTGAAAACTTGGTTTTCGAAGTTGCATTAAAATCATCACTGAATTGTTGTAATTATTCTTGTCGATATGCCCATGGCATTTCCAAATTACTTATCGTTATACGATTGACAAGACTCCATGATCCTCACTGTGGGAGAACCAGACTATGGATTTATGATATAGACTGAGATGAAAGTTGATGTCTTGTAACAGCTTTCGCTTTCAATATATCAAACATTTTGTTTCAAGTTTTATTCATATCATTTTGCAGTCGATTATAGACTACTTTAGCTATCGTAATCTATTGCAGGTTGATGTGATTTGATTAATGTGCAATCTATATCTGATCTCTCTCTTATTTAAAAAATACAACAATTAATTTGTTTCAGTTAATGAATTACAAATTTCTCTTCTTCATTGATTGAATCATTTTGTACAAATCCTTACACGCAGATTTATCTAAATGTTATGACTTGTAAATCATAAGATTGCTATAAATTTTTATGTCTTGTTTGTCCTGTAATTATATTTGAAGAGCACAACAGCTTCTAGTTTACGAGAAGCTCGTGGATAATCCGGTGCGGGTTTCTTCCCTCCGAACAACTATAGCAACCACTGCACATAGGGCAAACCTGAAGCGCTACTTCAGGTCAGTTTGTTATTTTGTTTAATAGTTAGTTTGTTAGTTTAATATAAGTAGTTTAGATAGATATATGTATAGTTTAGATTTGTAGTTAGAGTTATTATTTTAGTTGCTTAGTCTAGTTAGTTTTTATTTTATTTCTTTTTCATAAAATTATAAAATAAAAAAACAAACAGTCTAGCTGTCTTAGGACAGATTATAAATGAGTTTTGCAGGTTTTCATTCAAATCTGTAGTTTGTAAATATTGTATATTTGTAATTAAATTTGATTCTATTAGTAATTAAACATTTGATTTTATAGTATTATAGTTGTGTAGTATTAGATAGTGAATTGTATATACAATAGTTTAGATTTGTTTATTAGTTTGTTTTAGTTGTTATTTTTCATTTAAATTAGTTAATTTAGAGTAGTTTTTTTTTTTGTTTTCTTAGGACTTAGATCGGATAACAGAGCTGCTAAACCCATCAGGGTGGGTTATCCCAAACGGATTGGGTTATTTAGACAACCCCGGACCGGATCCACTCTTCCAATTGATGGACGGTCAATTTCGCCCGTCAACAAATGGCGCTAGAAGGAGGGCCTGAACTTAATTAATGGCACGAGGCAGTTGTAAGACTCCTCCACCACCTAATCACTCACCTATAGTGACAAGAAGTCATTCGAACGATAACATCCCCCCTCAAACAACAACCACATCAACTGACGATCCACAGATCACAGTTGAGCCAGTAACCCCAAATCCTACAGGTGGTGACATACAAGAGATTATCCGCCAATCTCTCGTAAGAACTCATAGTGCCTTAGCCCGTTTGAGGCAACCAAATCGACCTTTGGACCAACCTTTAGATTTCTTTGATATCAGAGAACAACTCGGAGGCACTAACCTCACTGTGAACCCTACAGATCCAATCCTCACTTCTGTTGTTGGAGGATCTGGAATACCTCCCTCACCACCTCCATCGTCTCCTTCCTCTTCTGGAGGAGATTCTTCTAACGAAGGCAGTTCCCCTTCTCAGCCTTCCACACCCACTACACCAATGGCCAACCAGAACAATCCTGCTAGACCTTGGCTCGACCAGGATGCCGTAGCTGTACCTGGAGCTCAACATCCCTTGCCTAAACACCCAGAGAAATGGCTTCCCAAGTTTGACCCTGATTCTAAACAGATCGTTGAAGATCACATTAAAAAGTTTATGTTAGCCATAAGACTCCGCAATGTCGAGCATGAAGATGTTGTCTATAGGTTGTTCCCCTATACTTTCAAGGGCAATGCATCCACTTGGTACTTTGCCCAACAACCCCATACCATCGTGTCTTGGGAAAAGTTCGAGTCATGATTTTTGGAAAAGTTCGGAGACCTTAAGCCTCCGGAAGTCCTAGTCATGGATCTTTCTAACTTAAGAATGAACCCAAAAGAAAAATTTAAAGACTTCAATCAAAGATTCTTAACACTTAAGAACCGAATCCCTGCGGATTCCATGCCTACTGAGAATCTTATAATAGCATACTATACTAAAGCTTTGCATCAAAGTATTTCTATTTGGGTTAAACGATCTAAGAAAGCCATGTTGTTAGAAGCCTTCGAGGAGGCCAGCCAGATTGAAAAAGATATACTTAGTCTTAAGGACTCTACTAGCAACGAAACATAAACTAGTTCATCTTGCAAAAAGAAGATTGAAATCCTCCCTAGACCTATTCAAAGTAAAGCACAACCTGAAAGCTCGGATTTAGAAAACTTAACTAAAGTTGTTCAAAAACAGTCAAATCAAGTTATAGACTTGAAAGGACGACCGAAGAGGATTCTTCGAGCAAAGGGCCTTACAAACACCTGTTCCGGAAGCCTTTCCCAACCAACCAACCTAATCCAACCACCGAGGGCCTTAATCTAGAAAGTCTGCAATACGCCCTTCAAACAATTCTAGAAGCCCAGGATAACTTGATGCCTCCTGAGACTCCTGAGGAGGTTGTTGAACAAGAGACAGTTCAAGAAGAGGAGTCTTCTCCAAATATTTTTGGACACCTCTCGGATAGCATCTTTCAGGCTAACTTCGAGACAGTCCATCCCCATAATACTAGGAGTAAGGCAGCGAACAAACCTTCTTCTGAAAACACTACGAATTCGCCTCCAAAGCAATCTAAACCAGCTGAGACTAAACAGAGTCATATGAACCCCAACTTAGATTATGATGTAGTTGAAGATCTTAAAAAGTTGAGAGCTAACATTTCTATTTATGAGTTATTGAAATTTCCATTTCTGCTACAAAAAGTGTTACAGAATATCTCAGAGAATGGCAAAAATGGTAATTCAAGTGGTAACAAGGTTGTTCAAAACAAAGTTCCTCAGAAGACTTCCACAAAGAATAATCCTGATCCTCAAGACAAAGGAAGCCTTCCTGTAAATAATGTAAATGATGTAAATAATGTAGATAAAGTAGCTTTAGAAACTGCGAGTAAAAAGCCACAAACTACCACCCTTAGTACTCGCAAAAATGTACCTCCATTTTTGTTAACTTTCGAAATCTTTAATAGAAATGTGTACAATTGTATGGTAGACTCAAGAGCATCATCCAATGTGATGCCATGGTCTGTATGCCAGAAGATTAACGTTGAAGTTGAACCCTCCACCTTAAAAATCATACAACTTGATCGGACTAATGTTAAAGTTATAGGCGAACTAAAGAATGTGCTTATAAGATTATCGTCTAACCCCAAGGTTCATCAAGTTATTGATATTATTGTTGTGGATATTCCAGAAGTGTATGGTCTGTTTTTAAGCAGGGACTGGTTGGAACAACTACATGGTTATTTCACGACAGATTGGTCTCATCTATGGCTTCCAGAGAACGGCAAGCCCAACAAGATCAAGGTAAATCATGAATGCTACCTTAAGTTCATGGTCACAGATTTGAACGATCACAACGAACCATTTACACCTTCTGCTGATTCACCCGAAGTACAAGGGATGGATACCTTTTTCGGCAATTTCATGGCCGAGGCTTCAGCTATCACCAATCCTGAACAGCAGTCCGAGATTGTAGCATATGTGCAGCCAACAGCTTCTACGCAACGGTTTCATGTACCCGATGGAAATCAAATTTGGTCTCTTTATTTCGACGGGTCAAAGTCCAAAGAAGGAGCTGGAGCAGGCTACATTATTATCGATCCGGCAGGTAACAAAACATTGATTGCATGTAGGCTAGAATTTGAATGTACTAATAACACTGCAGAATATGAGGCTTTACTGCAAGGTCTCATAAAAGATTTAGATATGAACATTCAAAACTTGGCTGTCTCTGGCGACTCTGAAATAGTGGTAAGACAAGTAAGAGATTCTATCCACTGTCTTTCTCCGCATCTTAGAAGCTACCAAGCCGAGGTATGGAATTTAATGAATAAATTTTCTGCTTTCAATATAAATTCTATTCCTAGATTGAATAATTCTGAAGCTGATCTATTAGCTAACGTAGCTTCTAAACTATTTCCTGCAGAAGGCTTATCCCCAGATGCATTCTCCGTCGAACTGTTGTTCCGACCATCCGTTCCCGACAACATCACGAACTGGAGAGTCTTCGATGACGATCAGCAGATCATTAGCTTTCTGCATATGGAAGAAATTTTTCAAGGCGCGGTGATAGATGAACGCACGTACGACGACAATTTGCACGATTTCACGGTAATACCAGATCCGAGAACTCCTGAATCATCATCGAACATGGTAAAATCGATCCCTAAATCTATAGTTAGATTAGAGAAATTTTATGATCTTCAAGATAAATTCAAAAAATCGGTCAACTGTAAAACCAATAGTTCCTCGTTATCTTTTGAAAAAGTAAACTTAGGAACTAATGATAATCCGCAGTGCATTAATTTAGGGTTGGGGTGTTCTCAACAAGAAAAAGCTGCATTTATTAAATTGTTCAAAGAATTTAAAGATGCCTTTGCATGGACGTATGACGACCTTAAAACTTTCGACCCTAACATCATACAACATGTCATTCCTATGAAACCCCAAACCTTACCCTTTCAACAAAAATTGAGAAAAATGCACCCTAAACTCGAACCGACCGTTAAAAAAGAATTGAATAAGCTCCTAAATGCTAATATAATTTTTCTAGTTAGGAACACTCAATGGGTTTCTAACCTTGTCCCTGTCCGGAAGAAAAGTGGGGAAATCTGACTATGCGTCGATTTCCGAAACCTTAATAGAGTGTCTGATAAAGACAACTATCCTGTCCCACCCATGGAATAGATCCTTCAACAGGTATCTGGTTCTGAGAGGCTATCCTTACTGGACGGTTTCTCAGGGTACAACCAAGTCCTGATGTCTCCACTAGACCAATTTAAAACTACCTTCCACACCCCGTGGGGCACCTACGCTTATCGAAAAATGCCCTTTGGATTGATTAATGCCGGTGCCACTTTCCAAAGAGCGATGGACATCGCTTTCCAAGGCTTAATAAATTAGTTCGTCGTAGTTTACTTAGATGATGTTACTGTATTTTCTAAAAACAAAACCAATCATCTAGCTCACTTACGAGCCGTTCTACAGCGATGTCGTAAATATGGCATTTCCTTGAATCCTAAAAAATCCATCTTTGCAGTAGAACAGGGTAAACTCTTAGGATTTATTGTGTCAAGCAAAGGAATGGTTATCGACCCCGAAAGGACTCAAGTTATCGCAAAACTTCCACCTCCTACATCCAAAAAATCTATGCAGTCTTTCTTAGGCCAGATTAACTTCGTGAGGAGATTCGTCCCCAGTTTCTCCGAAATGGTCAGGCCTTTACAAAATTTAATTAAGAAAGACACCCAATATCACTGGGGACCCCTAGAAAATCAAGCTTTTAATGCAATAAATAAGGCCATAATAAACGCTCCTTCTCTCATGAGCCCTGACTTTTCTCAAGACTTCACACTCTACACTTTTGCTTCCGACCGTTCCTATGCCGTCGTCCTAAATCAAAAGAACGCCGAGAACAATGAAGTACCCATTGCCTTTATGAGCTCTGCTTTCAAAGGCACTGAACTTAATTACCCAGCGGTAGATCGGCAAGCCTACGCTGTTTTCAAAGCAGTTAAGCACTTTCAGTCCTATCTTTTGAAATCCAGGACAAAAGTTATTGTCCCTTACCCAGCCGTCAGGAACCTGTTAGTGCAGAAGGAACTAGGAGAAAAGAGGGCTAACTGGGTCACCTCCTTGCAGGAGTACGACTTAGAAATTACCCCAGCTCAGATAGTGAGAGGCCAAGGGTTATGCAAGTTAGTTGCTGACTCAGCCGCAGGACAGCAAGAAGAAAACGATACGTCAAACCTAGGACAACACGATCAAAATGCAATCTATTGCGCACAAAACCCTGTCAGTCCATGGTATGACGATATAAGATTTTGTCTTGAACATGGGTCAGCCCCCCATCACTTGGATCCCACTAAAAGAAGAGCGTTGAGATTAAAGTATGCCTCCTTTCATTTGGTTAATGGTATCCTGTTTCGTCAAAGTTTTGATAGTGTGCTGATGCGCTGTCTTGAGAAAGACGAAGCAGAAAAAGTCTTACTAGAGTTGCATGCAGGAGAAGCTGGTGGTCATTTTGGTGGTGACACCACTGCTCATAAGGTTTTAAGAGTCGGTTATTACTAGCCCACGCTTTTTAGAGACGCCCATGCCTTGTGTCGTAAGTGTACCATTTGTCAAAAAGCATCAGGGCAGTTACAAAAACCAGCCTTTCCTTTGCAGCCCGTTTCAGTAGATTCTCCTTTTCAGCAATGGGGCCCATATATCATAGGTCCAATCAACCCTCCATCCTCTCAACATCATAAGTTTATCATAACAGCCACAGATTACTTTACCAGGTGGTCTAAAGCTGTCGCTTTAAGAACTGTCAATATCAGTCAGGTAATTGCCTTTTTAAATTTGAATATTATCACTCGTTTTGGTATCCCTGACTGTTTAGTATTTGATAACGCTTCTTATTTTTCGTCTCTTGAGATGAGTGAGTTCTCTTTGGAAAAAGGAATTAAATTGAAGTATTCTGCTAGCTATTACCCCCAGGGCAACGGATTGGCAGAGTCAACAAATAAGAACTTGATTAAAATCATCAAGAGAACGGTGGCCGAAAACCACAAAAAATGGCACAATGCACTGTTAAACGCGCTGTGGGATGATAGGGTAACACCAAAAGCTGTTGTAGGTAACTCCCCCTTTTTTCTCGTTTATGGCAAAGAAGCAATTCTGCCACCACACATTCTTCTTCCTTCACTTCAGCTATCACAGAAAATTCAAGAAGAAGACTGTCCCCCTTTAGAAAACCGCATTAACGCTTTGATGAAGCTAGAAGAGGTAAGAGCCCAAGCTAAACGTAAGTTAGATCAGCATCAACTATTGGTTAAAAGATGGTTTGATTCTAACTCTGCTTCTGATAGAAATTTCGAAGTAGGTGACCTCGTCTTGAAGTGGGACAAACCGCATGAGGGAAAGGGAGAGCACACAAAATTTCAGAACTTATGGCTTGGACCGTTTTTAATTGCTGAGAAGTTGGGTCCCAGCTCGTTCCGATTGAAAAATCTAGAGGGACAGCTTGACACTTATCCGGTGAATGGCCAAGCCCTAAAAAGATATTTTTCCTGATGACTACCCCTGTATATTATGTACATATTTTGCTTTGTTTTCTTTTCTTTTGCTGTTTTGATTTGGATTTCTCCTTTTCGTTTATCAGTTTTTGTGTTTTTGGAAATACACATACCTGTATACTGACCTATTCGGACAAAGAAAAAAAAAAAATCCTTCACTGAAATAACTGCTAAGAAAATTGTATAAACATCAATTTTATGCTTCTGAAATTTACATCTGTGTTGGCAAAAAGTTGTTGTTTGAAAAAAGTTAACTGATTTCAATCTCAGCATAAGTCTGTCATGATCATCTATTATCTTTTTACGCTGTCCCTTTTCCTTAAGGGAATGACTCAGAAGATGTCTCCCTGCCTTAGAAAGTTGGTTCTGTAAATGAAACATCTCTGGATCTTAATAAAGGACAGTTCTAAAAAATTCTGATGAGGTCTTTTAAAAAATATGTGAAAATATCATAATTTTCAGCATCACCCCGCTCGACTATATCTTTGAAAAAAAAAAAAATCATTAATAGAGCTGTGGGAAGTGCTTGTAAACCCACCGGGATGCTGAATAGGTCTGCTGGTAGCGGGTAAATGCATGCATGGCGCCAAGACAACTTTGTCGGGGTACTGAACAGGCCTGCTGGCAGCGAAGCAATGCCGGGTATATGAAAATTGGCAAAAATAAGAAACCTCTTGACCTTAAAATGTCCTTTATTCTGATCCAGAACTTCTTGGCAGGATACGGATGTCAGAGTGGGTTAAATGGCAACCCTGTCGAGGCTATGGACGCCTGCTGGCAGCAGTGGCTCTGTCAACAGTATTGGAGCTTTTATCTTTAATATCATGGCTCGCTTGTCTTTAGACTGTTATCAATTTTCATCCTTTAAACATTGCTGAAATATTTGGTTAATGATGATGTTTACACGATTTTCTGGTTGGAATTTTTGAGTTGGAATTTTTCTTGCTGTCCTAATCTGAGTTTTTTCTTTCTGGCAGAGATAACTTCTTCTACCAGTGTGTCGCCATTGTTGGCAGCCAATTCACATTTTTTCTACTGTTCTTATAAGCTGCCTACACCAGTGCTTTGCAAACCTTGATTTTCGTCGCAATCCTTCAATAAAACGACACTATTATTTTTGTGCTATTTTCACACTTACCTTTGTTCTTGTTTTCACGACTACAAGCGTGAAAACTTGGTTTTCGAAGTCGCATTAAAATCATCACTGAATTGTTGTAATTATTCTTGTCGATGTGCCCATGGCGTTTCCAAATTACTTATCGTTATACGATTGACAAGACTCCATGATCCTCACTGTGGGAGAACCAGACTATGGATTTATGATATAGACTGAGATGAAAGTTGATGTCTTGTAACAGCTTTCGCTTTCAATATATCAAACATTTTGTTTCAAGTTTTATTCATATCATTTTGCAGTTGATTATAGACTACTTTAGCTATCGTAATCTATTGCAAGTTGATGTGATTTGATTAATGTGCAATCTATATCTGATCTCTCTCTTATTTAAAAAATACAACAATTAATTTGTTTCAGTTAATGAATTACAAATTTCTCTTCTTCATTGATTGAATCATTTTGTACAAATCCTTACATGCAGATTTATCTAAATGTTATGACTTGTAAATCATAAGATTGTTGTAAATTTTTATGTCTTGTTTGTCCTGTAATTATATTTGAAGAGCACAACAACTTCCAGTTTACGAGAAGCTCGTGGATAATCCGGTGCGGGTTTCTTCCCTCCGAACAACTATAGCAACCACTGCACATAGGGCAAACCTGAAGCGCTACTTCATGTCAGTTTGTTATTTTGTTTAATAGTTAGTTTGTTAGTTTAATATAAGTAGTTTAGATAGATATATGTATAGTTTAGATTTGTAGTTAGAGTTATTATTTTAGTTGCTTAGTCTAGTTAGTTTTTATTTTATTTCTTTTTCATNTTTAATAGTTAGTTTGTTAGTTTAATATAAGTAGTTTAGATAGATATATGTATAGTTTAGATTTGTAGTTAGAGTTATTATTTTAGTTGCTTAGTCTAGTTAGTTTTTATTTTATTTCTTTTTCATAAAATTATAAAATAAAATAAAAAACAGTCTAGCTGTCTTAGGACAGATTATAAATGAGTTTTGCAGGTTTTCATTCAAATATGTAGTTTGTAAATATTGTATATTTGTAATTAAATTTGATTATGTTAGTAATTAAACATTTGATTTTATAGTACTATAGTTGTGTAGTATTAGATAGCGAATTGTATATATAATAGTTTAGATTTGTTTATTAGTTTGTTTTAGTTGTTATTTTTCATTTAGATTAGTTAATTTAGAGTAGTTTTCTTTTTGTTTTCTTAGGACTTAGATCGGCTAACGGAGCCGCTAAACCCGTCAGGGTGGGTTATCCCAAACGGCTTGGGTTATTTAGACAACTCCGAACCAGATCCACTCTTCCAGTTGACGGACGGTCAATTTCGCCCGTCAACAAGTTGCGAAGTATTATGGGTCATCGATCTAAGGATCCTCCGAGACCCCTCTCGACTGTCTGATTGTAGGGGCATGCGTGTCACGTTGAAATCACGTGGGGGTCCACATGTCGAGCAATGGTGATGCCATGTGTGGCAGCCTCGTGACATAGTAAAGAGATGTCGTTGACTGGAGGCATGTGCCACGCATTTTTCCCGCGATTTTTGAGTTGACAGGTGTCCCTCTAGGAGTGTCCTATTACTGAGACCAAGGGACCTTTGAGTTAGAATTTTGAGTTGTTGATCTGGGGAGTCCATTGAGAACTCCCCCTAACCGTTCGATCAACCAGTGGAAGGATTTGCGTATAGCACTTCGACGAAGTCCTACTCTGGGAGAAACAGAGTGTTAAGCGAGTGAAACCCCCGAATGTCGAAGTTGTAAAGCGACGAGGACCGTCGATCTGAGGATGTGTCAGGATCTCTCCTGGCCATTGGATCTAGACTATGGTCAACTCGACGCTAACCACTCTGGGATTAAAGAGGATATTACACAACTAAACCCCCGAATGCCGAAGTTGCGAAGAAACGAAGGCCATAGATCTATGGATCTATGTGGACACATCTCGACCATATGATAGGAGGGGTTTTGGGAGGTTGCTGGCGGGAGTTCGGGCTTCAAATCTCTAGGTGATCTCGCAGGTAGGAGAGGCTAGAATACTTCCGAAGACTGTGAACCTAGAGTGATGTGGTGCGATGATGTCACCTAGGGTGACGTGGACCCCTATTCGACATGCCACGTGTCGCATTGATTTGTGCTTTTTACCACTTGTATAGGCCCATTAGAGTGTGACACATGTCACCCAATGATGGGGTCATGTGTCATCTCTTCCCTTATGTGTGTCATCCCCTTGGCACATACTCACTTGGCCTAATAGTGGGTAGGGGACTAAGGACCCACCTGTCCTTGCCTCTACATTTAATGTGCCATCATGTGTAAGGGTGGACCCTTCGAGAGTCCAGGAATTCAGAACTCCGGGGGTTTGGTGTGTAGTATTTTAGATAAGACGAAAGGGTCGAAGGTTGGAGCCACGTGGTAAGATTTCGGGATCCTTCAGGATTTCGGGACTCCAAAGGATATGCACATAGAAAGAAAAAAGGGCATTCAGCGCCGAAGCATTGAACGTTGAGTTTCCCTTAATCTTAGGTGTTAAACGAGGGTGAAGTTTCGCTGTTGGATTTGACGGTGGATACACTTCCACCATAGATGCAGGAACGTTGGGGAATCTCCGGGACTTCAGGGAACTTGGGATGGTATGAATGAGACAGACCTACGTGGGCAACACGTGGCCCTTGACTAATAATGCTCGAAGAACTTTGGAAGGGCGTATCTCCCAATCAAGAGCTCATATTTGAGTAGGGTAGCAGTTGTTAGATAGCTCATGATGAGCAGGAGAGGTCGGAGATTCCAGGGAAAGGATTCGAGATGATTAACGAAAGCGAAATTTTGATGCCTCATCCCAAACAAGGATACTAAGGGGTCGGGTGTGTTACATCTGGACCTTACAATTTTTTTCTGAAAAAGGAATCGTCACTCTCCACTTCCTTTTAAAACACAACAAAATATTAATATTAGGAATGCTGCATTTTTATATTTTTTTTAAGGAAAAGTTTTAAATATTTCTATGTTCCATGGATGGTAAGTAAGGTAAACTTTGCCTTGATTATGGGAACTAGTCAGGGGAAATCAAGACATTCTAACCCGTAACCAACAACAAGCATGAAAAACTCATTTTTGATTTTACACCAATTAAACTAACCCTTAAAAATTATTCAACTATACTATTTATATCAATATTAAAAAATATTTTTCTATAAACTTCTCATATATTAATATTAAAAATTAATTTTTCCTTACAAGCTTATTGTTGGGAGAAAATGCACCAAAAATAAAAAAATAAAACAAAAATAAAAATAAGCACAAAATTACACCATAATTGAAAAAATATTCAATTACAATCTAAGAAAAGGTAACGCCACCCTACTTCAAGAGCGAGACATGGGAATTGTGTTTTTAAAAAATTCAAATTAAAATTAAAAAAGAAAGAAAAACTATCTTTAGTATTATTATTTACTTTTCATAAAATACTAATTTACTTGTGTGAATTGTGTTTTTACAAAATTCAAATTAAAATTAAAAAATAAAGAAAAACTATTTTTAGTATTATTATTTACCTTTAAAAATTATTTAAATTCCAAATTTTAATATAATAATTATAATTATTAGAAAATTAATTTTTATAATTTAATAAAAAAAATTGATTGAACAAATTTAAATTCCAAATTTTAATATAATAATTATAATTATTAGAAAATTAATTTTTATAATTTAATAAAAAAAAGTGATTGAACAAATTTTAGTGTTTAGTATCATTATTTAGTTGTAAAAGAGAAGTAAATCTTGTAAATGTGGATCTTACATGCCTATTTCTATGAAAGAAATAATAAAAATGGGTGGTAGAATAGGAATACTTAGAAGTATTTTATTAATGTGAAAAGTTAAATCAAATCATTATAAACAAGTTAACTTCGGATTTGAGGGATCAAATCTCCACTAAAAAAATATATTAATATATTATTATTAAAAAAATTAATATATATTAATATATTAAGAAGGTAAGTGATTATTTGTTATTTTTTAGAATTTTATTTGTGTGCTTGAAAATCATTAAGAGAAGCTTTCCAAGATCACCATACTTTTGTTGAGTTAAGAGGTTAGGAAGGTTGGTAGTGTGACAAATATTTTGAAAATGAGATCTAATATGGCTATAGGTTGGACAATCTAAGAGAAAGTGATTTTCATCTTCAACCTTCTTAGTGTCACAAAGGTGACACACTATTTCATCCAATGGCGTTTTAGGAATTGACCAACGCCCAATTTTGTGTCATCCCATGACGTTAGGAATTGACCAACGCCCAATTTCACTATGGAGCTCATGAGAATTTGTTTTGATCTTAGTAATGCTTAGTTTTTTCTTTACACTTGGCAAAACAGATAGATAATTTTGATCTTCTAGATTAGGGTTGATTACATCCTTATAATACCTTAATTCTATTTTTTCCTCTAACTCTTTATCATGCCACATTTTCTCCTTAAATTTTGATTTGAGGATTTTTTTAATAGTATCTTTATTCTGCAAAATGGTGTCTTCCATGATTCCCCAATAGTTTAGCCAAGACCGAACATCTTTATGCCATCCTTGCTTGAGTTGATGGTGGTTATGACTCGATTTTGAAGTAATTTTAGGAAGCCTCTTATCTTCCATGTTGTTTAACTTGTTCTTATACATTAGGTATCTAGTCATAGCCATGCTCTCAATGGGGGAGAGGCTTGTTTCTAAGAGGAGGATGGGATAGGGCATATTTCCTTTAATTTTGAGATTATAGGTTATAAAATTATTTTGTATTTTCTCTATCTTTCTCCAGGATTCACGAGAGATACTACAACCCCAGACTTCACATCCATAAAGAATATCATGTGTAACAAGAGTCTCAAAGAGGAGTTTTTTCTTATCTCAACTCCAAATATTAGTTGATTTACAATTGTTTTCAAGCCCATAATAAGCTTTCCATCCCCCAATAATCCTTTTTTCAATGCTATAATTCCAATTGAGCTTGTGGTGAATAACAATTCCAAGATGTTTGTATGAAGTCACTTCCTCCAAGTTGTTGTTGTCATATACGAAGGTATCATAAGTGATCTTATTGGATTTAATAATCACGACCTTAGTCTTATCAATATTAACAATCATACCCATATTGGAGCGAAAATCCTTGAGGATTCTTAGTTGGTTTTCAAGATCATGGGGACTCCTTGCCATAAGAATGATATCATCTGCATAAAGAAGAAGATTGATGACTATACCAGTGAGAGTAGGGCCGACACAACCTGTTTTTTCCAAGCAATCTTCTAACTTGTCAATGTATATGCCAAAAAGGGTAGGGGACAAGGGACAACCTTGTTTGACTCCAATATTGCAGTTAATCTCTTTTGACTAGCCCTCAATGTTTTTAAACTTAGCAATAACTTTCTCATACATCCTTATTGCATCAGCCCTCAACTCTAGAGGCACTTTTATCTCTTCCAACCTATTCCAAAGGTTTTTCCTAGGAACCATGTCAAAAGATTTTCTAAAGTCAACAACACAACAAAAAAGACTCGTTTTAGTATTGTGGAACTCCTCTGCAATGATGAGCCCCTCTTGGGACAATAAATTTTTTTGATTATGGTAAAATCTTTAAAGCATTTTTATTAAATTTTGATTTAAATGATATGATTAATAAATATATAAAGGATATTTAAAAATTATATAAATAATAAAAAAAAAAATTTAATTCTTATTGTAAATAAGTAATTTTTTTTTATATCAATATTATTTATTATTTAACATTTGATATTAAAAAACATATGAATAATAAAAATATATTTCAATGCCAATGTAATAAATAAAGTATTTTAATATTTATGGTAAGTAAAACATTTTTATATCAGGAACAATGCCAATGTAATTCTTATAAACATCCCAAAAATCACATAAATAAAGTATTTCAATGTTTATGGTAAGTAAAACATTTTTATATCAAGAACAGTGCAAATGTAATTCCTATAAACATCCCAAAGATCCCTTGGCAGATTATTTCATTACACTTTTCCAAACTCACGGCATGATTGATATCCCTCCGGTTGTCCTTTCACCAACATGGCGCAACGGTAGAGCTGGGCTCGATTCTATTACAAAACGCCTAGACCGATTCTACATTTTAGAGAATCTGGCCACAACAGATGGTAGATTTAGATCATGGGTAGATACCCCCTACCCATCAAACCACACCTTGATTATTCTGCAATTTGGAATATCTACAGAGCGAATCAACTACCCATTCAAATTCAACTCACATTGGCTTATTCCCCAGCTCGATTCGAGTATTCAAAATCTATTTATGAGGAAACTGAAACTGAAACACCTGAAATTTGTCATTAAAAAATGGGCAATCCTTCATAAAAAGCGCATGCTACAAGAGTTACATGATTTGCAGCGCAGACTCTCATATATTCACCATCTGGACTCGCGGGCTGGGCACGCCGGGGAAAATATAAAACTCATTAAACATATCGAAATAGATAGAAATAAAATTATGTTGGCAGATGAAGCCCTCTGGCGGCAGGGCAACAAAGCTACTTTTGTAAAATGTGGCGATTTGAACAATAAATTCTTCCATCGCTTCGCCAGTGACTCCAGAAACAAGAAGCATATATGGGATATTCTTGATGACACAGGTACATCTATCACAGGACATCAAGAGATTATGACTGCGGCATCCACATATTTCAAATATTTTTATGAGTCCAGGTCACTTGCACTCTCACAAACTCAAGTCTCGGTGGCACAACTCTTCCGACACACTGTCACAACAGAGGATTCTTTACTCCTAGAACAACCATGCACATTACAAGAAGTTCTGACTGCTCTTAAATCCTTTTCAAAGGACAAAATCCCGGGTCTAGACGGCTGTACCATTGAGTTTTACTTACACCTTTTTTACCTGCTAGGACCCGATCTTCAAGAATTAGTGGAGGATTCCAGACTTCATGGAAAAATCTTTGGAGCCATAAATTCCACTTTCTTGACTCTCATTCCAAAATCAAATCACTCGACAACATTTAGTGATTACAGATCGATTTCCCTATGCAATCTCTGCTACAAGCTCATCTAAAAAATCATAGCACTCAGAATCAAACCCATCCTCTCATGATCTCTATCCAGCGAACAACTTGGGTTTTTGAAGGGCCGCTAAATCCTCGATACTATAGGTACAACACAAGAATGCTAGCACAACATCAAACATAAAAAATCTCATGCTCTTATACTCAAGCTAGACCTTAAAAAGGCCTTTAACTATATAGATTGGGACTTTATTATACTCATCCTCATCCAAATGGGTTTCAGCCACTCCACTATCACCTCGATCATGAGCTGCATCACAAGTGAAACCTTTGCTATATTGATAAATGGTGAACCTCCACCCTTCTTCCACAGTGGCAGAGGCTTGAGGAAGGTCTGCCCTCTCTCACCACTTCTCTTCATTCTGGTCATGGAAGGTTTAACCCTCCTCCTCAAAAAAATCCAGTCCGAAGGCAAGATCATTGGGATCAAGGTCTCGAGGCTGGTCAAGATCCTTCACTTGCTATTTGTTGACGATGTCCTTATTATGTCAAGTGGCAGTCCTCTTGAATGGAAGGAAATCAACAATCTCTTGCAAATCTTCTGCTCCGCCACTGGCCTACAAATCAACTAGTCAAAATCTACATTTCACCATGCCAATATAAAAGATCAAGATCTTGAAGTTCTCAAGGGCATCTTCCCGCACTCTTTCATCCATCTCTCACAAGGATTCCAGTACCTGGGATATTTTATAAAAGCTTAACTTTATAAAACTTTTGATTGGGATTGGCTTGTCACAAAGGTGGAGAACAAATTTGGGGCATTGGTGTAACAAATGGCTTTCCATAGGAGGTCGTTACACTCTGATAAAAGACACTCTTGAAGGAAAGTTGGTCTATTGGATGGCGCTGACTTCCATTCCCACACTGGTTCTAGACAAACTCCGAAAACTCACCTATAACTTCCAATGGATTGGTATGCACCATTGTAATTGGGAAACACTGGCTAAACCGAAGCTACAGGGCGGCTGGGGGATTAGGAATATCTTCACTTTCAATACAACACTGGCTGCAAACTCTCTCTGGCAAGTCCTCACCATAAAGGGCATATGGAGTTTGGTAATCAAAGATAAGTACCTACCATACAACTCAGTGGCAACTTGGCTCCACTCTTCTCCCACCCTTTACAGGACTGCCTCACAGACTTGGAGGAACCTCTCAAAATCGACACATTGGATTAAAAAATGGATCTGCTAGAAACCTGGCTCCGACCACTCCATTGATCTGGGTAAGGATTGCATTCTTGGTCTTGGTACAATGCTACACCTGTCTCTCCCTCTCATCCAGCAACTGAAAAACAACAATATAACTTACCTCTACCAAGAGGCGTGCTTCCACGTACAAGGGAAGATTTTTAGTGGCTCGAAATCGGGTGGCGATCTAGCATTAACCATAGCACAGGAACAAGAATGGGACCGCTTCTGCCTATAACTAAATTGCGTGGGTATACATCTTCATAACATGGATGATCAGTTGATGTGGGCATGTGGTGACTGCTCAGGACACACCATTGTCAAAAATATATACACGTCTATTGCCACATTAGCTGCTCATAATATTTTACCAGGCTGGCGTAAAAAACTATGGATCTGGAAAATCCCACTCAAGGTAAAACTCTTCAATTGGCTTGCAATCAAAAATAAAATCCCTACATGGGATCATTTACTTAGCAAGGGTTGGATGGGCCCAAACATCTATCAGCTATGCAACTCTGATGCAGAATCCGCCAATCACCTTTTCATTCATTGGTATTTTACCCAATGTGTCTGGCACAAGATTACAATCGATCTTAATTTGACATCTGCCTGGAATGAGACCTCTCTATCAGACTGCTTCACACATTGGATCATCAACGAACACACTCATAAATATCTTCCTCTCTTGGTCAATTGGTACATCTGGCTAGAGAGAAACTTCGGGATCTTCGAAGACATATCTCCTTCGATTAACTCTGTGGCTTACAAAATACTTGGCATACGTCATTTGTGGAGAGGTATTCACCCTACAAGGGGGGAAAAAAGATCTTAGAAAACCCTCATATAGCTGAAGATTTCCCTATGGGATGGTTTGATGGGGTAGCCCAATGTTGCGGTACTTTGAGTGGAGCGGGTGGTCTGATCAAATTAAACACAACTACAATCTACAGATGGACTTTCAGTTGTGGCTCGGGCACTAACACAAGGGCTGAACTACTGGGTGCCTGGGCCACCCTCCACTTGGCCACAAGATTAAATATCGGTCGCTTACATCTCATTGGCGATCCCAGTGTTGTCATAGAATGGCTGAAACACAATGACAAGCTCCATTCGATCACCCTCTTGGCCTGGATGGACCGCATAAGAATTCATCAACACCAATTCAAGGATCTTACCTTCACACATGCTTCACGAGAATTCAATAGAGAGGCGAATCTCCTCTCTAAATTAGCTCTACAAAATATCGCATGTCAGATTACATACAACTTGTCGTTGGATGGCCATGAGGGCCCCTCACATGTGATCAAAATCTTCTAAATCAGATTCTATCAGTCCCTGCAATCCGCTTCAGCTTTCGCTTTCACATTTGTCTTTTCTCATGGTTCAACACCGATGACACTCACCTTTTCTCTAACACTCTCTCTCACCTCTTTTCTAACTTGACTATCCAATTGTTTGGTGAAAGACTTGGTGAGCTCTATTAGTTGTTTTGTATCCAGTTTTCGAGAACAAATTATATTAATTAATATAATTGAGGAACTTTTTTTTGCTGAAAAAAAAGTAAAACATTTTTATATCAAGAAGTGATTTTTTTTTTTAACTATGTTTATCATAGATTTATAACTATGTATTTTTAATGTAAGAAGATAGTTTTAAATCTTTTTTAATAATTATTTTTTAAGTGAAAAAATTAAAAACTAATTTTCCTCTTAACACATGATAAATCTTAAATTAAAAAAATTAAATTAATATATATTTTTTAAAATACTAGTAATAAAAATAAAATTTTAATGGTTGAACAATAAATTTTAATACCAAATTTTATGTGAAAATTCTAAATATTAAAATATATAATAATAATTTAATAATATTAATAATCTAATTTTAAGATTACTATTAGATACTAATTTGAACCTATAACCTTTTAAGAACACAAATTCTTAACCCTTAAACCCAGTCAGATTGTAAAGTCTAATCTTTATTTAAAATCCAGATGGAAAAAAAATATTTTTAAAAAACTCACGTGATTTTAAGATCAAAACAATCAAAATCAATGCACAAGTAATGAAGAAACGACAACACTTAAGGTAGATATTAGACAGAAAAGTCAAAAAAAGAAAAAGAAAAATGTAAAATCCACAATCATAAAGTATGATCAGATACGAATGGTCTTATCCTTGTTGCTACTGGTCCGCTGTCCTCTTTTTCCACAATTCAATAGTTCTTTCTTAATGGGCACGACCATTTATCTGGATTGTGACACTAATACTTATCCATATTATGATTATCCCTTGTTCTGAAAGTAGTCAAGGATTAATGCAAAGATGGGAAAAAACTATCTAATATTACATGGAAATTTTGTTTCTAATTTTGAAGTTAGAAGTAGAATAAATTGAAACTTACACTTAATTAAAAAATAATTTACTCAAATATAAATTTACACTTGATAAAAATTCGTAATCATGATGCAGTTTTGCTTCGGCCATAAACTTTGTAGCTCTGGTCTTCGATTCCGAGCATGGCAATTCAATTTAGTTTCGGAAGGCAATTCGATTTACTTTGGCAAATCACAGGATTTGATAGAAAGAATTTCAACGTTCCGATTTGGTTTGAAGGCAGGGCTTTTAGATATATTGTGAGAGAAAATGCACCAAATAGAAAATAATAAAACAGCTAGACATTGTCAGGGAGGGAATTGCTTCAAACTAGCAGGCATGCCATTGCTTTTGGGACGAATATTTCTAAATTATTTTAATTTGAAAATATGCTTAAGTACCATTCTAATTGGAAAAAATGGAACATTCTAATTGGAAAAAATGGAAGATATTATTATTCTAATTTCACGGGAAGAATAATAGATCTCGTGAATCTACAGTACATAGATCTAGTGCTTTCTATTTCATACTCAAGAATCTACAGTACACAGATATCGTGCTTTACAGCAAAGAGAACATCGCAGCACACAGTTTCACATAACATGAATATAAACAGTTTTTCACATTTTAGCTGTTAAGTTTATAAAATATGGATGATATGTATTAAACTAGCACAGTAGTTAAATAACTGTTGGTGAACGCCAAAAGGTTGATAAGATGAAAGGAATCCTTAAAAAAATATATTAAATTTTATTATTGATTAACAAATAAATTGTTGGGCTTCATTTATCTGGTGTTAATATTTTAATTTCTGTTAATCACTTCTTGGCAATCAGTTAGCTATCAAAGTAACTTTTAAATATGATTAGGTAAATGTAAAAAAGTAAACACATAAACGGATATCTTTATAATAGCTAGGAAGTTAATGATTGAAATCACAGCCATTTATTTTGTGTGACTACTAAGAATATTCCAGCCATATTTAATTCGGTCTATAAAAAACTTATTCAGCACTAAATCCCTATTAAATCGGCCCATTGTCAATAGGTGTACACCTTTCCACTTAAATATTAAAATTAACATATCTAATTTTCTGTGTTTATGACTAGCGTTTTGTGTTTAATATCACAATTACTTTTCTACTGGTTCATAATTATCATTATAATTCTAAAATTTTTGAGATTTGTAGTAATTTTCCACACCGCATTCTGAGCTTTTTTGGCTTAATGGAAATCGTGAAAGGTGTGAGCTTAGAAAGACGATCAAAATATTTGATGCCAAAGACAACGCAGTTTTGAGATATTTTTTATTCCCAGCAGAATATACATCATAGGAACTGACTGAATATCATAATAAAAAATTAAGAATGGATGAATGTAAATAGAAGCCCCATAGGTATCTCTCATCTTAAGTTTCTTTTAATAAACAATAGGAGCTGCAGAGCAGCAAGGCAGGGAGGCCATTGCTGGACTGCTAGAGTGAGTGAAGGGCACTGATGCGCTCGACTGCTAGAGTGCAAGCCTGCACAACAAACGTTCTATTTTATTGCTTGGCCATTGTTGAAAGCCATAGATTAAACAAATAGACAATTCTGTTAATAAATTCATAGTTTTTTAAACTTAAAAAGTAAAATAATCTTATTTTCTTCTTATGATAAGTGAGAATTTATGTAACCCTGCTTTTAAAAAGTTGTATTGGTATGTGCTCAAATCAAAAGAATTTTTTATTTTTTTAAAACCTTGTAGAAGATGATATACTGGACATGTCTCACATGCGGGGTGTCTGAAGCTAGGGGCGAACATGGCTATATAGTAGCTGGTAATTTTATATGCATGAATCTTGCATTGTACTGGTGAATTCTACAGCAAAGCAAGGAGCATTCATCTGCTGGGAATTGGTAAATTCTCCACTGGTTCTGCTGGGAATTGGTAAATTCTCCACTGGTTCCACCAAGAGCTTGGGCTTGATAATAGTGGGACAAAGAGACAACAGATGCTGAAGAGGTAAGAGAATAGGTAAGGACTCTATCACCTCGTGCTTCTTGAACGGCTCTATCACCTGGTGCTTCTTGTAAGACTTGAAATTATCCAGTTCCTGTCGGTGTATTTGCTTGCTCAACACCACGGAAGGCATATTTTTGGCTGGGGAGAGGACGAGAGGGCAGGGTTTCTCTTCAAGCCTCCCTTCCTTTGTAAATAAGATCCTCCTCTGTAAGATATTCATATGACCACATATATAACTCTTGCCAGAGATTTAGGGTTGATTTTAGCCTTCGCAGACAGGCCTGCCATTGTGGAAGAGGACATGTACGTGCTTGTGCAGATAACAACTTCTTGTATTCTTCCTCTCTTAACTATTTTTGTTAACTATATGAACCTTTTCCCTTTGCATTCTTCTTGTATTAAGTATAGGAGCCTTCTTCTCCCTTTGCAGGCTGGAGAAATAACAAATAACCTCAATGCTCCCTTGCAGTTTCAGCTTTTCTTGTCAGCTTTGCTCGGAACTACCTTGTAAAAAAAAAAAGTATGATAAGGGTGTTGCTGAGGAGAAGCAGAGGCTTGAGAACAGAGAATTATTCATGGAGAAGCGGAGGAGGCTTTTCCTTGGAATTGCACTGAGCACATAGAATTATTCATGCTTGTTGGAGGAGAGTAAGCAGCTCAACTTGTACTTAGTCCGGAACTTCCATTGCAGCTCAAGTCACACAGCTCCGGACATAGTTGCTTGGGATTCAACTCCAGAGCAAAAACATGAAAGGAAGTTTTAACTAGTAGGTAAGTACAAAAGGGGTATGAGAGGTTTGCATGGGGCGTAAGTGGCGGTCATGGATCAATTCACTATCTATCCATTGTAAAAACATTCAATCTTAATATTTAATGTTAAGAAGTAATGTTAGAGTTATTTCTAACTTTATTTTGTTGTAAAAAACTACTATGAAAATTATCTGTATTTGTGCCAAGTTAATAGGAAAAGCAAAATTTAATTACTAATAATCACCCCAAAGGGCATGGACTAATAAGGAAACTGTAAAAATATATTACTAAAATAAAATAAAACAAAGATGAGATATACAGAAATTACAATTAATCCATAATTCACAAGCTCATATCGAATAAAGTTCCCGATAATTACTAATAATTATGACTTATCATTCAACATCCCTGGATCCAAATATTCCAAAAAGAAAGGAACCCTCCGCAATCTCCACATGGGCAACCGACAATTCAACTAGGAGCATTGAGGCTCTGGTGCTTGCGCAGGTAGACGAGGGGTTGGAACAGCCAGCAGAGCAACTGCTCTCCGTGATGAGATACCAAATTTCTCATTCATGTCCAGATCTGGTCCTTGGATTCCGTCGGGAAGTCTCCAATCAAAGCAATGCAAGAGCTGCCCCAACACAAACTCCACAACCACCATAGCCAACTGAATGCCGGGGCATCCTCTTCTGCCTGACCCAAATGGAAGGAGCTCAAAGTCCTGCCCTCTAACATCAACAGACCTTCCCATGAATCTCTCCGGCTTGAACTCTTCTGCGTCCTCCCATGACGTTGGGTCCCTTCCAATCGCCCAAGCGTTGATGATAATACGTGTCCTGGCAGGGATTTCATAATCGGAAACGGTACACGAGTCCATAGATTCGTGCGGAACCATAAGGGGTGCTGGAGGATAAAGCCTCAGGGTTTCCTTCACCACTGCTTGTAGGTAAGGGAGATGGGGTAAGTCAGACTCGCGTACCTTACGATTCAGTCCTACAACTTTCTCCAACTCTTCTTGGGCTTTTTTCATCACCAGAGGCCTTTTTAACAGTTCCGACATGGCCCACTCCAAGGCCGTAGAGGTAGTGTCCGTTCCAGCATGAAGCATATCCTGCATAATACCATATGATCGAATGCCAGATTAACCTAATATCTGGGCAAGCAAATTGAACTTGGTGACTTGATATAAATATGCAAGGAGAACCAGTATTTTTAACTTACCATAAGGAGGGATTTCAAGCTATCTCGTCCCAGATTGACCTCCGGTGTACTATTCTCATATACTGAAAGTAAGACATCCACAAAATCCCTGGTTTCCTGCGAGCCTTTTTGGACTAGATGGTCCTCTATGAGCTTCTCGTAGAATTCATCTGCTCTCTTATGAATCTCCTTCTCCTGACGACCAAAACCTTGGAGATCCATCCATTCCAAGTAGGGTATGAAGTCTCCAATATCGAAAGCACCTAGCAACGAAGAAACCTGTGGAATCATTGCCCTGAATCCTCGGCTGTCATATCCCTCGTTGTCTGAGTACTTTCGACCAAATGTCATCCTGCACAAAATATCAACTACTACAGCTGATACAGTTTTGGTGACATCCACAACGGGGTTCGAAACTGTGGCACACTCCTCCAGAAGAGAACGGATCGTAATTACAGAGACTTCTTCTTCTCTTTGGAAGCGGAAGGATTCGAGCCTTTTGGGACTCAATAACTCTGAAACACATATCCTTCGCGCCAACCTCCAGTAATGTCCATAGGGAGCAAATGTCACATCTATGGAATCGTAAAACATGTTTTTTGCGCAACGCAGTGCAGGTCTGCTGGAAAAGACATGGTCATGAGTCTTGAGAAACTGTTGGGCCATTTCTGCAGAAGAGACGATTACAGTCGGAACAGAGCCCAAGCGAAGCGACATGAGCGGCCCATATCTCTGAGACAGAAGGGCGAGATTCCTGTGGGGAAGCTTTCCTATCATATGGAGATGTCCTATGATCGGCCATGGTCGCGGCCCTGGAGGCAACTTCTCCAGTTTTTTATTAAATCTGTGGATTTTTCTGAAGAGCATCCATGTCGACAAGAGCACCGCGATACATATCGCAGCTGCAGCAAGGTGACCTTGCATGGCATCCACAGCCTCTGAATAAATTTCCACTAAACCCATTCCCGACGACAATGGCAATTATTTTCTTAAAGCAGTAAGCACCCACAACCCAATTTATTTTCGCTAGGTTGGGACGAAATTCGTTGAATGTATTAGTTCGATGAATCTCAGAAATGCATTGAAATAACAAAAGTAGGCCAGTTGCGTCAAACTTCTATTGGATGCACTTCACTGTAGGACGATGAAAATTATTATAAAGTTTTAATTTTTTAAATTTTAATTTCTTAAATAGTAGGTTTAGTTCAATCTGTTTAGTTAAATCTATAATAATAATTAATAATTGTTACATTTTTTTTATTTTTTTCTTTTCAATATGAGCACTCCACTATCTATTTCAAAAACTCACCCTAACAAGTATAGGCCCCCCAAAATCACCCTAGAGATCCTTTAAGATTATATGGAATCAGTAGAAA
>ML789696.1:181604-195425 GCA_009831015.1 Picea engelmannii | reverse complement strand
AGCTCCTCCTCCCTGCGCCTCTGCGCCTTGCGTGCTTCCCAGGCAGAGCCTCGACGAGGTGTGCCTCTTCGTCTAACCATTTTCCCAATGCAAATACCAGTTGAGAGAAGAACAGAGTTAGAAAAGGACCAATTCAAAAGCCTCTGCGAATGTCGAGCACTGGGAGGCCAGCTCTGTCTAAGACAGAGAAGCCGACAGCCCTGGAAGAATTCCCCAGAGTACCCAGCAATTGACGCACCGGTGCCCTTCCTCCTTTGCTCGGGCTCCAAAGAAAAACTATAAGCGAACTGTCTGCTCCTTCGTCCCTCCATAATAACCATAACTTCATAAACGCCGGGGATGTTAATTACCGCGCGAGGGAGGAGTACCTCCTCCATCAAACCTCTGCTATGGCCGTCCATCTGCGTTAAATGTCGCGCGAGGATGGCGGTCCTGAGCATTTAACCATCGTTGAGTGCGAGTCCAGGTGGCTCATCAGCTCCTCCTCGTGTCACCCCATCCGGGGAAATTATTAATATATTAATATTACATTAATATAAATTAAAGTATTAATTTATATTAATGTATAATATAATATATTAATTGATTTTTAAAATTAAAATAGAAAACACTATTTTGATCGTTTTGAAATGCATCAAAATTTGTAATTATAAAATTTCATTTAATCAAATTAAATTAGAATTTTTAACAAAATTTTTATTTAATTTATAAAATAATTATATTGTAAAATGATTAATTTTATTTACAAATAATAATTACCTTTAAAAATATTTAAAAATATGAAATTATAAAATGTAAAATTATATTTAATTAATTTATTAAAAAATTAATTAAGTTAAAACTAAATATATTTAAAAAATTTAATTTTTTTAATATTAATTTTTTTTTAAATTTATAAGATTTAATTATATTAAAATTATATTTAATTATATAAAAATAAGATTTAAAATTTTATTAAAATTTTATAAAATTTAAAATTATATTAAAAATAGATTTAAAGTTATATTAAGATTTAAAGTTATATTAAAATTATATTTAAAATAAAATTTAATTATTTTAAAATTATATTTAATTAATGTAAAATTAAATATATTTACAATTTTTTAAATATTAAATTATTTATAACCTTAATCCTAATAACCTACGCACTTGCACAATCAATTTAAACGTCACATAAAGCCTTGTTCATTGAAATGGGGAGGTTGGAGGTTGATACGCCCACACTTCACTTCACATCCACGCGGAGGGGAGGTTGGAAGTTGAAACACGGAGGAGAGGTTGCAGGTTGAAACACTAACACTTCACATCCATGTGGCCATAAGCATTCGCCCTGGTAAAAAAATGACGGCGCACTGTAAAAAAAAATTAATTGGCATCCAATTCCATGGTTAATTGAAATGCCCACACGGCCATACCCATCCGCTAGTAACAATAATTTATGTTGTTATTTCTTAATCACTGAATGTGGAAATCTGGTGGTGAGCAAGTAATTTTTTAATCTTATTTAGTAAATGTGAAAAAGTAATCACATAAATGTACGTCTTTATAAATGAGCGAAAGTTAATTTATTAAAATCTTATCCATTGATTAGAGAGGACGACGAAGAATATGCCAACATCTTCAATTACCAACCCTAAGATAGAAATTTATGATTAAAAGGTTGATTAATCCACCGATTCCAATAAGGAGATGCCTATCAACGTAATAACCGAATCTGAATACTAAATTTTTTAATTTTTTATTAAAATAAATCTAAGTAAACCATATAACACCTTATTCTAATTTCTAATAAAATTATTAGTTAAATCGTATAAATAATATTGATACCAATACACTCTAATCTAATAATATTGGTACCAATATGTTGTAATATGTATTCTAATAATGTTGATACCAATATGTTGTAATATTATAATAAGTCATGTTGTGGCATTGTAATCTCTATTATTGTAGCATTATTTGTATATTGAATAAAGGGTGTTAGGCACCACCTTGTATGTTGTAATGAGTTTTTTTTGTTCCACTGTAATATGTATCATTGTAGCATGTTTGTATGTTGATTAAAGAATGTTAGGCACCGCCTTGGGGTCGTTTGATTGTGTATGAGTTGTGGCATTATCTTGTGTGGTGGATGTGTACTTTTTATACTTATGTTGAATTTCTTAAGTGTTAATTTACTAAGTGTTGGGAGTTTTTCCACGGTTGAACATGTGTCTGGTGGGTTTAATTTAGTTGGCTAAGTTGAGTATGATTTGACTAGTAGATCATTCGGGTCGAGTTATGGGCATAATTTGAACGGTGAAGCGTAATCCGACCGTAATAAGACGCATTTTGGTATGGCCGATGTGTATGAGATTATGCGATTCCACACAACCAAATATGATGAAACAAAATGTTTTAGGCACGAATCTTAGGCCTGTGACACCCCTCATGTACATCATTATAACCTTAACCAATGACATGGTGTCAAGTGTACTACCTTCACCACTTCAAATCACTTGTATTTGAACACCTTTACGACATGGAATCTTTGTTGTAGTTCTTAAATCATATCATTGATTGAGATTTATTTAGGTTGTAAAACCTCATATGTATAGCTACACACTTTTATAGCTCACACCAATAGGAAGGTGTCATGTGTTCCTCCACAAACAAACAAAAAAAAGTCAAATTATTTTGTCACGAGATGATGCCCATCGTCCATCTCCACAATAAACAGTATATATTGATTCAACTGCTAATGGACCCTTCTATGATATAGACCAAATCCCATCGTACTTTTCCACAATATTTCTCCCCTCAATGAATTCAACTTTTCCACAAGATTGTTCCCCTTGGTAAATCCAATCAAGATTCCAATGGATGGTCAGGCTCTCTATGAGTCCAAAGGACTCCTTTCCTCCATAATGAAGTCAAGGAACCACATGAGTAGCCACCTCCCATATAATCCATATGCAACTTCTTTCAAGATTAGAAAAAACTCTTTATGTCGATCCGAGAATAATTCAATGGCCCAAATCACTTCAAGTTGTGAAGGACCTTCTCCATGGAGGTGCAGGTTATAACCCATACCAAAAGAACCTTACCTTGTGTCCCTAGCATGAAAGGTCGATAACTCTTAGAATACAAGGACTCTGACATTTTTCATTTCATGAAAAATTATTGCCGAATGAAAGAATTATGTAAATAACTTTCTAATGTTTTTATTAAATCTCTGCCAATTTTTCACAAATCTCGTTAGTTTCATTGCCTTTAAGGAGAGACTCACCTTGTGTCCCTAGCATGAAAGGTCGATAACTCTTAGAATACAAGGACTCGGGCATTTTTCATTTCATGAAAAATTATTGCCGAATGAAAAAATTATGTAAATAACTTTCTAATGTTTTTATTAAATCTCTGCCAATTTTTCACAAATCTCGTTAGTTTCATTACCTTTAAGGAGAGACTTGTAGCATCATTGTTATTTATCTCCTTCCATATAACTCATTTATGGTGATGCAATGGATTAAGTTATTTTTTTGAAATTTTAATTATTGTATTTAATAAATTAATATGGTAAAGTGTAATCAATCCATAAAACAATATTTTCATCAATTTAAAATAATAATTTTGATAAAGATTATCTTATCAAATTCTAATAATAACAAACTTCAAAAATACCAAATAATTAACCTACTTCCTCTTTATCTCCAAATTTTATAATGCTTCTAAAACTCTTCATTAAAAAAATCAATATATAAAAACACTAACACTTCAAAAGAAATGCTTATCAAAGCTGAGCAATGTAATATATGGGAACATTAAATGCTACAACCAAGAAAAATATAAAAACACCCACACTTAACTTTTGACCAAAAATGGTTTTGGAACCTGTGCAATGTCATATGTAGGAACATTTAATGCTACAACCAGCTTAGATCCATTTTAAATTGGATTTATAAAGCAACACCGGGGATCAAATTTATTAAAATGTAATTTTTTTATCATTTCATTTAATTGAGACTACTTTATTTTTGTTATTATTATATTTTTTTAATTAACATGAGTTTAATTTTTTTTAATATTTAATATAAAATATAACATCACACTAAAGTGACTACATCTCCTGAATACTGGAATGTAGAACACCTTGCTACTCTCGGTGCAATGAAGTGATGTAATATCAAGATATGTTAAAGGGGTGTCATTTGGAGTTTCACTATCAAGATATTAGGGTTCCAGCAATACACCTCATTTTCACTGCCCAAGGGTAAACGACTAGTTTATGGATGTTCAAAAATATAATTCACTCAAGCTTCAAACCAATCGGGCTGCTTTTAAAATTAATTTCTATTTTTTCTCTTTAAATTTGTTAGAAAACGTAGGACTTCGTTGTTTCCTTCTTCTTTTTTTAACCCCGTCGTGTCCGTAGAGACTAACACCTGTGAGCCATTGTTACATTGTAAGTTTTAATTTGTAGCTCAACATTTCATTTGGATATTCAAAGTAATTTTCCTTGTACGCGTTGTTTGCTGAGAGCTGCTACGTTTGGTGTTGGAGTGGTTAATATCCAGATCAAAGCCCAAGTTTTGCGACCTTTACTTATGTAGTTCTATTTCTGATATATATTGCAATGTGTGATGGTAGCGAGCTCTTAATATGTAGAAATGAGCATGGAAGTAAGTTATGTGCTTTCGCTATGGAGGAAATTCTATCAAAGTTTGGAGTTTTATATTGTGTTTTTTGGTGTGCATGCATAAGATAGCTTTTATTAGTATAGATTTATCTTAACTCGAGTTTTAAGATGTATTAAATCTCTTGAGGTACAAACCCTTTCTTTTGCACTCTAAAACGCTAAAACTGGAGTGCAAAAGGTTAAAGCCCACATATATAATTTTCATTTACTTAATTTTTTTTATTATTATTTAAGAGTGCCACAACTCCACCTTGAATTTAGACACAGAATCACACATTGGTCTGGATATAAAATCCACCTCTAGGCCCAATAAGAATAGTGTCAACAAACACTAAAATCAATAATATGGAAAATAAATCCTACAAAACTCCCTTCGGTGAGAAACAACATGCATGTACAATAACATAGTACTAAGGTTTGGTTAAATTGGAAAAAACTATAGAAAAAAATGGTTAAATTGGAAAAAACTCTAGAAAACCCTTACAAGATGAAAATGCCACTCACAACAATGTATTGTATTCTTATGCTTTTAATGACTTAAAGAATATCGTTATTAAAAACTTCTTAGAAACTTTCCTAAATCATTCTATGTGCTTTTCTCAATTTCCTACATCACTATATATGTTTTTTTCATATTTATTTTTCAAAACATGAAAACCATAAAATTATTGCAAACTACATGGTAAACTTAGATGAAAATTAAGTCAAAGTTAATTACATTATAAAATAATGAATATACATAACAATTTTACAAAAAGAACTAATCTCCCAAACTTCCAAATAAATTTTCTTAATATCTTTATGTTATCATAACAAGTCACTCTCATAAACAATGTGCATTGCAAAAGTAATGAAAACTTTGTAAATTATTACAAGCTACATAGTAAACATATATAAGAGAAAAATTGAATCAATGTTGCTTTATTCAATAAACATTTATGATATTTCCATGAGTATGTGTGCATTTCTCATAACTTCCAAGCAAGTTTTCTTTCTTAACTTTATGTTATTATAACCAATCATGGTCATAAACAATGTGCAGAAAAAATCTCATAGAAAAATATTAATCATTCTTTCTTAACTTTATGTTATTATAACCAATCATTGTCATAAACAATGTGCATTGAAAAAATCTCATAGAACAATATTAATCAAGATTGTAAGATGAACTTCCAAACAAGTTTTCTTTCTTAAGAGCTTTATGTTATTATAACCAATCATTGTCATAAACAATGTACATTGAAAAAATTTCACGATTGTAAAGATTGTAGATTTTCTTGACACAACTTTATCTTATGATAACCAATCACTTTCATAAACAATGTGCATTGAAAAAATGAAAAATTCTTACAAAGAACAAGAATAACCAAAATTACATTTTCCAAAAACATACACTTGTCCTCACCATCATAACTTCTTAATGATAAGGAAATAGTCATGCCTTATGTCATATCCTACTATGCCTTATGTCACATCCTGCTAGAAACCAATAATTTAAGATATATGCATTTCAAATTGAATACTACAACCATATACCCTTTGAATTATGCCACTCACATTTCATTTATCACCTCAAATATGAAACAAAAAGATACAAGAAAGTCGTACGTCATTGTAACTTTACCAGAGTTGTACTTATGCTTAGTACTAGTTCTAAGCAACTAACCTTATATAACGCAAACTCCATGAAGACAACTTTTTGCAACACCAAGACCGTGCAAAGTACCTTCTACAACATCAATATGACAAAATTCTTTAATTATTATATAAATTTAATTATTTGTATTTTTATATAAATTTAATTATTAATATTTTTTAATATTTTAATAAATTTTAATTCTTTTAAAACTATTAGAAATAAATTTATAATTTTTTATATAAATTTAATTATTATTATATTTTAATAAATTTTAATTCTTTTAAAATATTTAAAATAAATTTATAATTTTTTATTAATATTTATTATATTTAACCTATTTAAAAAATAATGTTGAAATATAAATTTTATTAAATTTGAATAAAAGTATATTCAAATTATTTAAAAGTAAAAAATATAATATATAAAAAATTGTTATTGGGCAGAATCGACAATTCCGAGGGATCTTACTCCCGTGACACACATGTTACAAGGATTGCTTTAAAAGTGCGCCCTGTCTCCCACTGATTTACAACTCCATGACTAAAAAAATTATTTAAAAGGAAAAAAGAAAACAAATCAAAGTTAAAAAAAAATAATAATAAAATGTTAAAAAAAATAAATTTAGCTCATATATGTTACCTTCAATTTTATCTACTAATTAAATATTATACATTGCTAATTTGTAGAGTAAAAAGTTACATTAATGAAGTTCAACAATAAACCAAAAAAAAATCTCTTTATAATTCAATATTTAGTATTATAATGAAAAATCCTTATCAAAGCTCTCAAAATGATTCAATATTTAGTATGACAATCTTTATCAAAATGATTCAATATTAGTATCATAATGCAAAATCCTTATCAAAACTTATAATATGAATAGCATCTCTCTATAATCTTTAAATTCTTCTATTTATAACTAGAGAAAACATACCATTTCAACAACATCCAAATTCCATATTTAGATTTTTTTTATTTAAAAATTTCATCAATATTTAGTATGACAATCTTTATCAAAATGATTCAATATTAGTATCACAGTGCAAAATCCTTATCAAAACTTATAATATGAGTAGCATCTCTCTATAATCTTTAAATTCTTCTATTTATAACTAGAGAAAACATACCATTTCAACAACATCCAAATTCCATATTTGGATTTTTTTTATTTAAAAATTTCATGATTCCTTGTAATTTGATATTTTTTTATTATTTATAAAAATGTGACCTTTTAAACAATTTGTCTTTCTTCATAAATATTGGCATAAAATTTTATAACTAAAAAAATTCTAAATATGGAATTTTTTATGGAGAAACTCTAAAAATATTGCCATGAAATTTTTTAAATAAAAAAATTTGAAATATGAAATTTTCTGTTATGAAGAAGACAAACCTAATATGAAATCTTCTCTTTTTCTTTTTCCTTGTAATTTGATATTTTTTTATTATTCATAAAAATATAACCTTTTAAGAAATTTTAGATTTGTCTTTCTCCATAAATACTTAATTCTAAATTTCATTATAACCTTATAACATGAACTCTTAAAAGTAAACAATATTTCTATCTCTTATTTCCATTATGACATGCCACTACTTAGGTGTATTTCCATTTCACTGTATAAGTTATAGTTTTTGGGAAGTAAGGACTTCACTATGACTCTTTACTAGGGGTCCATTCTCATAGAGGAAGTGATCTAAACAAACTAATATATCTAACTACTAGAATTTCTTATCCTACATGTATGTAATGATACTAGGTAGAAAATGATCAACCCTATACACATATCCATTTGTCACTCTCCTATCATATTTCTCATTTGATATCATCATTTACTTTTTTTTTTTTTTGTTTTGTTTAACTTCCCTTAATGACCAAGGCTTAAAAGTTTCTTACAAATCATTCAAGTTATAAATAAGAGCTACTAATATTATTTATTATTTAGCTTTAATTAAAATGCATACAAATATTACTTAGTTTTAACTAAAATACACAACTTTAATTAAAATGTATAAAAATATTATTTAGTTTTAACTAAAATGCACAAGATTTTGTAGACCATTCAATTCATAACTAAGGAACCATTAGTATTGTTTAAGTGTTAGCTAAAATTGTTGTTTTGATAACCCATACCGTCCATAGTACATTTATTGGAAATGAGCATAATTAATGATTTTTTAATTATAAATCCCGATTTTATGGTTAGCAATTGAAGATGCTAGAATATTTTTAGTCCTCCCAAATCAATGAATGAACATTTCATAATTTTCTTGCATTTTTGAATGCATAAATTTTCTTGTTTACTTTTTCACATTTAGTTAATATGATTAATAATTTAGTGTTCTTACCACTAATTGACATGTTTACTTAATTAACAAAAATTAATATGTATAAAATATCTCATCAAGTTAAAGTGTTTAATACGAATTAATTATATGGATGACCTAAAATGTTAAACTCAGTGCATGATGAATGCCAAGTTTTGGAAGCTCACTATGAATGTGAAGCATGGATGCCACTTTTGACCTGACTTTCAATTAAGGCAATCGTGCTTAAGTTCAATGCATAATGGATGCAAAATCGTGCTTAAGTTCAATGCATAATGGATGCAAGAACAACCACAATAACGGTTGATGAACGTCGATAGGCATCCTAAACATGAATGTAAGTTTCAACATTCCTTTCCTTATTTGTGGCCATACATATCATTTAAGTTTATGGTTTCCATGACCAAATAACTTAGCTTAGCACTATTTTAAGCATCTTATCTGTTGGACACATCTCTAGAGAGAAAACTCTTACTCTTTATTTTCATATACCATCTCCTTTAAACATTTTCCTTTACTACTTTAGTTTCTCCCTCTCGCTCTCTTTTCCTTCCTACTTTAGTTTCTCCCTCTCTTAATTAATATAACCCTCGCCAAAAGTGATTGAATTAAATCAAGGAAAGAGAATGAAAAGGCTTGAATAGTGATTGAGGTCGGGCATAAAAAGGTGTCAATTTTTTAATAGATTATTTTTCTTTCCCTCTCTTAATTAATATAACCCTCGCCAAAAGTGATTGAATTAAACCAAGGAAAGAAAATGAAAAGGCTTGAATAGTGATTGAAGTCGGGAATAAAAAGGTTTCAATTTTTTAATAGAATAATTTTTTTAATTAATAAGAAAGTTTTAAATTTTTATTAATTAAATAAAATTATAATTTTTAATAATTTTTTTATTAAATTTGGAATATAATTTTTTATAAAATTTGAAAAATAATATATTTATTTATTTATTTATTTAATTTGTAAATAAATTACAAGTAATAGATTTATATTTATATATATAATATTTAATTTTATCGGTTGTATTAATTTGTTTATAACATATATGTTATATGTAAGAGTGGGTCTAATGGTTAAGAACATGTATTTCTTTTTAAGAGGTCACAAGTTCAAATCCAGGAAATAGGGTATGTATTAATGTTTTCAAATAAATAGTGATTAACTATATTTTTTAATTATATATATTTTGGATAAAAAATAAATATAGATTAATTAATAAAAATAACAAATAGTATTAAAGATTTTTAAATATAATGTTAATAATAAATTTAGGTTAAAAAGTGTAATTTTTATTAATTTTAAAAAATTAATAATTATACTTGTTAATAAAAAAATATATTTTATTTATCTAAAGTTTGGATTTCCTTTTAATAAAAAGGAAGTTTATAATCAAATACTCCATATATACAAATAGAGAAGTTAATTAATATAACGAGTTTATAAAAATTTAAGTTAATTAATATAAAAAGTATATAAAAGTTTAAGTTAATTAATATAAAGAGTATAAAAGAGTTTCTATCATACTTCAAATAGGATAGTGAAAGAGAATACATTCGAAAATAGTAATACTCTTCTCATATATATATATATATATATATATATATAAAATAATAATAATAATAAAATTTAATTATAAACAAATTATTAATTTTAAATTAAAATTTTATATCATTTAATCATTATTATAATTTAATTAAAAAATCATTATATATATATATATATATATATATATATATATATATATATATATATATATATATATATATATATATATATATATAACAATTATCATAATTAAATTTTTAATATATATATAATTATTAAAAAATTTAAAATAAAATAAAATTTAATTATAAACAAATTATTAACTTTAAATTAAAATTTCAAACCATTTAATCATTACTATAATTTAATTAAAACCAATTATTTTAAACATAAAACAATTTCCCATAAACTTCATAATTCTATTTACTTTTCCAAATTTACACAGCAAAATAAAATAAACAAAAAAGACCTCTCAACTTTCAATCCTCAAATGCCTCCGATCCTACAGGGATTTCTGAAAGTTGAAAATCATTTCCCAAAAGAAAGAGTTTGGTATAAGATAAAGTTAATTTAAAATATTTTAATAAATTTTAATTTTATTAGAATTTGATGAAATAAAAAATTTACATAAATTATAATTATAGTTCCAAATTATTTTAGTATTTCTCAAATTTTAAATAATGACAAAGATTTTTAATGAAAATTATTAAGAATTTAATTTATAAAATTATTATTAGGTTAAATCTTTTATATTTTAGTTTTTTTTTTATATATTTTGATGATATTTACTTGAAATTTTGTAAGTAATTGTTGGATTTGCAAATTTGAGTAGTTATTTCTGTATAATTTAGGTGTCTTGATATTTTTCAAGAGTCTAAATCTATTTCTACATTCAAAAATGCAATTTAAACAATAAAAAAATATGATTTGGTTCAAATTGAAGTATTCAAATTTAAAAAAAAAAATCAAAATATAGAACAGTTAGAAAACTCTATAATGATGATGATGATGATGATGATGATGATGATTAACGTCCACTAAGACCTAATTGGTCTATTGGACCTTAAGAGGGTAAGTGATTACTTGCGATTCTTTAGAATTTTGATTCTGTGCTCGAAAAGCATTAAGAGAAGCTTTCCAAGATCACCATACTTTTGTTGGTGATTACTTGTGATTCTTTAGAATTTTGTTTATGTGCTCGAAAAGCATTAAGAGAAGCTTTCCAAGATCACCATACTTTTGTTGAGTTAAGAGGTTAGGAAGGTTGGTAGTGTGATCAATATTTTGAAAATGAGATTTAATATGGGTATAGGCTCGACAATCTAAGAGAAAGTGCTTTTCATCTTCAACCTTCTTAGTGTCACAAATGTGACGCACTCTTTCATCCCATGGTGTTTTAGGAATTGACCAATGCCAAGTTTCACTATGGAGCTCGTGAGAATTTGTTCTTATCTTAGCAATGCTTATTTTTTTCTTTACACTTGGCAAAACAAATAGATAATTTTGATCTTCTAGATTAGGTTTGATTACATATTTATAATACCTTAATTTTCTTTTTTCCTCTAACTATTTATCACGCCACATTTTTTCCTTAAATTTTGATTTGACGTTTTTTTTAATAGTATCTTTATTCTGCAAAATGGTTTCTTCCATGATTCCCCAATAGTTTAGCTAAGATCGGGCATCTTTATGCCATCCTCGCTTGAGTCGATGGTGGTTATGACTTGATTTAGAAGCAATTTTAGGTAGTCTCTTGTCTTCCGTGTTGTTTAACTTGTTCTTATACATTAGGTATATAGTCATAGCCATGCTCTCAATAGGGGAGAGGCTAGCTTCTATGAGGAGGATGGGATAGAACGTATTTCCTTTAATTTTGAGATTATAGGTTATAAAATTATTTTGTATGTGCTCTATCTTTCTCCAGGATTCACGAGAGATACTACAGCCCCAGACTTCACATCCATAAAGAATAATAGGTGTAACAAGAGTCTCAAAGGGGAGTTTCTTCTTATCCCAACTCCAAAGTTCAACTGATTTACAATTGTTTTCAAGCCCATAATAAGCTTTCCATCCCCGAATAATCCTTTTCTCAATGCTATAATTCCAATTAAGCTTATGGTGAATATCAATTGCAAGATATTTGTATGAATTCACTTCCTCCAAGTTGTTGTTGTCATATACAAAAGTATCATAAGGGATCTTATTGGATTTAATAATCGTGACCTTAGTCTTATCAATATTAACAGTCATACCCATATTGGAGAAAAAATCCTTGAGGATTCTTAGTTGGTTTTCAAGATCATGGGGAGTCCTTGCCATAAGAACGATATCATCAGCATAAAGAAGAATATTGATGACTATACCAGTGAGAGTAGGACCAACACAACCTGTTTTTTCCAAACATTCTTCTAATTTATCAATGTATATGCCAAAAGGGGTAGGGGACAAGGGGCAACCTTGTTTGACTCTGATATTGTAGTTAATCTCTTTTGACCAGCCCTTAGTTTTTTTAATCTTAGCAATAATGTTCTCATACATCCTTATTGTAGCAGCCCTTAACTCGAGAGGTACTTTTATCTCTTACAACCTATTCCAAAGGTTTTTCCTAGGAACCATGTCAAAAGATTTTCTAAAGTCAACAAAACAACAAAAAAGATTGGTTTTAGTATTGCAGAAATCCTATGCAATGATCCTAAAGGTAACAAGATGGTCCACAGTTGAATGATATCTCCTACACTCGGCTTGGCCTTTAGCTCTTTTACCATGACTTTCTAGCCAAATGTTAATCTTCTTTTCCAAAATGATTCCATAAAGCTTGGCTAAAATCGGGCTAATCATAATGGTCCTATAATTAGAGGGAATGTTTTTATCCCCATTTTTAAAAATAGGAACAATGAGGCTTTGCGTCTAGGGTTTAGGGAAGCCCTGTTTGACTGCTAAATTGAAGAGCTTGTGTATGTGAGGGATAAGGATTGACCCTCTGATTTTAAAAATTTCAGCTTGGTAGCCTTCAATGTCCTTAGCTTTCCCATTTGCGAGCCGCTTAACCCCGAAATCTATGTCATTTAAAGAAAAAACTTATTCATTTATAGGGACAATAGGAATGATGTCCATGGCATTAGGGAACTTGTAAAGACTTTTAAGGTAGGAATTCTAGTCCGTTAAGGGAATCCTATTATTTTATTTAGTATTGCATTTTAGAATTTGACTCTAGAACTTCTTAGGATCCAACTTGTATAGTTGTGAAAGTTGCTCTTGCCTTTTATTGATATAGTATCTTTTTTTCCTTTTAATTAGGGCTTTATACGTATTGATCTTATCAAGTTTTAAGGACTCATTAGAAGCATCCCTAATGGCTTTCCTAGCAATTTTACATTCTTTATCATACCAAGGGTTGGTTGTTCTATTATTCTTTTTATGAGACACCTCGAAAGAGAACTTGTTTATGGAAGTGGAAAGGGTAGTTGTAAAATTATGATAGAGTTCTTCAATGGTGTCCTTTAAGTTAGGAGTTTTAATTTACTATTTAAATCCTTTAAGAAAATGTCAACTTTACTTTTGTCAAAGCGCAAAGTCCTTTGATTATCATAATTCTTTTCAATGGTGCTCCTATGCATGGAAAATTTTAGAGTTAGGG
>ML789696.1:162561-178489 GCA_009831015.1 Picea engelmannii | reverse complement strand
CTCTGCTGGCTGTTCCAACCCCTCGTCTACCTGCGCAAGCACCAGAGCCTCAATGCTCCTAGTTGAATTGTCGGTTGCCCATGTGGAGATTGCGGAGGGTTCCTTTCTTTTTGGAATATTTGGATCCAGGGATGTTGAATGATGAGTCATAATTATTAGTAATTATCGGGAACTTTATTCGATATGAGCTTGTGAATTATGGATTAATTGTAATTTTTGTACATATTTTTACAGTTTCCTTATTAGTCCCTGCCCTTCGGGCTGGTGACTATTAGTAATCAAATTTTGCTTTTCTTATTAATTTGGTACAAGTACAGATAATTTTCAGTGGTTTTTGTTCAACAAAATAAGGTTAGAAATAACTCTAGTATTACTTCTTAACATTAAAGATTAAGATTTAATGTTTTTACATTGCATAGATAGTGAGTTGATCTATGACCGCGGCCTACGTCCCATGCAAACCTCTCATACCCCTTTTGTATTTATCTGCTAGCACAGCTGCTAATACAGTAGTTGGAGAACGCCGAAAGGTATGGGCTGGTAAAGAATTTATCAAATTTTATTATTGATTAACAAATAAACGGTTGAGCTTCATTTATCTGGTGTTAATATTTTAATTTTTGTTAATCACTTATGTGGCAATCAGTTAGCTATCAAAGTAATTTTTAAATATGATTAGATAAATGTAAAAAAGTAAACACATAAACAGATGTCTTTATAATAGCTAGGAAGTTAATGATTGAAATCACAGCCATTTATTTTGTGTGACTACTAAGAATATTCCAGCCATATTTAATCCTGTCCATAGAAAACTTATTAAGCACTAAACCCCTATTAAATCTGCCCATTGTCAATAGGTGTACGCCTGCGTAACTAGTTAAAACTTCCTTTCATGTTTTTGCTCTGGAGTTGAATCCCAATCAACTATGTCCGGAACTGTGTTACTTGAGCTGCAATGGAAGTTCCGGACTAAGTACAAGTTTAGCTGCTTACTCTCCTCCAACATGCATGGATAATTCTCTGTTCTCAGTGCAATTTCGAGGAAAAGCCTCCTTCGCTTCTCCATGAATAATTCTCTGTTCTCAGTGCAATTTCGAGGAAAAGCCTCCTCTGCTTCTCCTCAGCAACACCCTTATCATATTTTTTTTTTACAAGGTAGTTCCGAGCAAAGCTGACAAGAAAAGCTGAAACTGCAAGGGAGCATTGAGGTTATTTGTTATTTGAGGGAGAAGAAGGCTCCTATATACTTAATACAAGAAGAATAAGAATGCAAAGGGAAAAGGTTCATATAGTTAAGCAAAAATAGTTAAGAGAGGAAGAATACAAGAAATTGTTATCTGCACAAGCACGTACATGTCCTCTTCCACAATGGCAGGCCTGTCTGCGATGGCTAAAATCAACTTTAAATCTCTGGCAAGAGTTATATATGTGGTCATATGAATATCTTACAGAGGAGGAGCTTATTTACAAAGGAAGGGAGGCTTGAAGAGAAACCCTGCCCTCTAGTCCTCTCCCCAGCCAAAAATATGCCTTCAGTGGTGTTGAGCAAGCAAATACACCGACAAGAACTGGATAATTTCAAGTCTTACAAGGAGCACCAGGTGATAGAGCCGTTCAAGAAGCACGAGGTGATAGAGTCCTTACCTATTCTCTTACCTCTTCAGCATCTGTTGTCTCTTTGTCCCACTATTATCAAGCCCAAACTCTTGGTGGAACCAGTGGAGAATTTACCAATTCCCAGCAGATGAATGCTCCTTGCTTTGCTGTAGAATTCACCAGTACAATGCAAGATTCATGCATATAAAATTACCAGCTACTATATAGCCATGTTCGCCCCTAGCTTCAGACACCCTGCATGTGAGACATGTCCAATATATCATCTTCTACAAGGTTTTAAAAAATTCAAAAATTCTTTTGATTTGAGCACATACCAATACAACTTTTTAAAAGTAGGTTTTACACTATCACAACAGCTAGAGTTGCTGGTGAATGCCGAAAGGTTGAGAAGATGAAATGAATCTCAAAAATTAATACAAATCTCAAAAAATTTAAAATTATAATGATCATTATGAACCAGTAGAAAAGTAATTGTGATATTAAACACAAAACGCGACTCATAAACGCAGAAAATTAGATATGTTAATTTTAATATTTTAATACATATCATCCATATTTTATAAACTTAACGGCTAAAATGTGAAAAACTGTTTATATTCATGTTATGTGAAACTGTGAGTGTGTGCTGCGATGTTCTCTTTGCTGTAAAGCACGATAACTGTGTACTGTAGATTCTTGAATATGAAATAGAAAGCACTAGATCTATGCACTGTAGATTCACGAGATCTACATTTTATGTCCATCACTAAACATTGTTTATTATTCCCGTGAAATTAGAATACTAATATCTTCCATTTTTTCAAATTAGAATGGTACTTAAGCATATTTTCAACATTTTCAAATTAAAATAATTTAGAAATATTCGTCCATTCTTATCTGATCATACTTTATGATTGTGGATTTTACATTTTTCTTTTTCTTTGTTGACTTTTCTGTCTAATATCTACCTTAAGTGTTGTCGTTTCTTCATTACTTGTGCATTGATTTTGATTGTTTTGATCTTAAAATCACGTGAGTTTTTTAAAAATATTTATTTTCCATCTAGATTTTATATAAAGATTAGATTTTATAATCTGACTGGGTTTAAGGGTTAAGAATTTGTGTTCCTTTTAAAAGGTTATAGGTTCAAATTGATATCTAATTTGATAGTAACCTTGAAATTAGATTATTAATATTATATATTTTGATGTTTAGAATTTTCACATAAAATTTGGTATTAAAATTTATTCTTCAACCATTCAAATTTTATTTTTATTACTGATATATAAAAAAAATATTAACTTAATTTTTTTAATTTAAGATTTATCATGTGTTAAGAGGAAAATTAGATTTCAATTTTTTTCACTTAAAAACAATTATTAAAAAAGATTTAAAACTATCTTCTTACATTAAAAATACATAGTTATAAATCTATGATAAACATAGTTAAAAAAAAAAATCACTTGATATAAAAATGTTTTACATTTTTTCAGCAAAAAAAAGTTCCTCAATTATATTAATTAATATAATTTGTTCTCGAAAACTGGATACAAATCAACTAATAGAGCTCACCAAGTCTTTCACCAAACAATTGGATAGTCAAATCAGAAAAGAGGTGAGAGAAAGTGCTAGAGAAAAGGTGAGTGTCATCGGTGCTGAACCATGAGAAAAGACAAATGTGAAAGCGAAAGCTGAAGCAGATTTTAGGGACTGATAGAATCTGATTTAGAAGATTTTGATCACATGTGAGGGGCCCTCATGGCCATCCAGCTACACGTTGTATGTAATCTGACCTGCGATATTTTGTAGAGCTGATTTAGAGAGGAGATTCGCCTCTCTATTTAATTATCGCGAAGCATGTGTGAAGGTAAGATCCTTGAATTGGTGTTGATGAATTCTTATGCGGTCCATCCAGGCCAAGAGGGTGATCGAATGGAGCTTGTCATTGTGTTTCAGCCATTCTATGACAACACTGGGATCATCAATGAGATGTAAGCAACTGATATTTAATCTTGTGGCCAAGTGGAGGGTGGCCCAGGCACCCAGTAGTTCAGCCCTTATGTTGGTGCCCGAGCCACAGCTGAAAGTCCATCTGTAGATTGTAGTTGTGTTTAATTTGATCAGACCACCTGCTCCACTCAAAGTACCGCAACATTGGGTTGCCCCATCAAACCATCTCGTAGGGAAATATTCAGCTATATGAGGGTTTTTTAAGATCTTTTTTTCCCCCTTGTAGGGGTGAATACCTCTCCACAAATGACGTATGCCAAGTATTTTGTAAGCCAAAGAGTTAACCGAAGGAGAGATATCTTCAAAGAGCCTAAAGTTCCTCTCCAGTCAGATGTACCAATTGACCAATGGAGGAAGATATTTATGAGTGTGATCGTTGATGATCCAATGTGTGAAGCAGTCTGATAGAGAGGTCTCATTCTAGGCAGATGTCAAATTAAGATCGATTGTAATCTTGTGCTAGATACATTGGGTAAAATACCAATGAATGAAAAGGTGATTGATGGATTCTGCATCAGAGTTGCAGAGCTGATAGAGGTTTGGGCCCGTCCAACCCTTGTTGAGTAAATGATCCCATGTAGGGATTTTATTTTTGATTGCAAGCCAATTGAAGAGTTTTACCTTGAGTGGGATTTTCCAGATCCATAGTTTTTTACGCCAGCCTGGTAAAATATTATGAGCAGCTAATGTGGCAATAGTTGTGTATATATTTTTGACAGTGGTGTGTCCCGAGCAGTTGCCACCTGCCCACATCAACTAATCATTCGTGTTATGAAGATGTATACCCGCGCGATTTAGTTCCAGGCATAAGCGATCCCATTATTGTTCCTGTGTTGTGGTTAATGCTAGATCGCCACCCGATTTCCAGCCACTAAAAATCTTCCCTTGTTCGTGGAAGCACGCCTCTTGGTAGAGGTAAGCTATATTGTTGTTTTTCAGTTGCTGGATGAGAGGGAGAGACAGGTGTAGCGTTGTACCAAGACCAAGAATGCAATCCTTACCTAGATCAATGGAGTGGTCGGAGCCAGGTTTCTAACAGATCCATTTTTTAATCCAATGTGTCAATTTTGAGAGGTTCCTCCAAGTCTATGAGGCAGTCCTGTAAACGGTGGGAGAAGAGTGGAGCCAAGTTTCCACTGAGTTGTATGGTAGGTACTTATATTTGATTACCGAACTCTAGATGCCCTTTGTGGTGAGAACTCATGTTACACATGATTTTGGTCACTCTGATGATGTCTCAACAGTGATGTATTCAGGCTCCCAACAAGGACTTTTTGCCTGAGGAAAGTGGCTCATGTCTTCTTCCAAAAACATATTTTTAAGATGAGTTCACATGCTGCCTATGGTATAGGCTACGAGAATCCTTCATTCTCGCAGGCCACCCACACTTAGGGTGTGAATTGTTCACAGTCTTCTTCATAGATAGGGTACGAACCTGTTTTTAAGCTTGGAAAGAAGAAGAGGTCCCGAAGGTTCTAGAAGGGGATCTTCTAGAAAATGAGTTAGCATTCGCATGGTTGTCATTTTACTGACTTTTCAGATTTGGTGGGATCATCCTCATCCATTTAACCATCTCTCCTTCTCCTATATATTGAAAGGTTTCTCATGGAAAAGATTAAGGAAGATTGAATGAAGAATTGGTGAAAGAATTTTGTGAAGAACCCTGCTTGGATAGAAGCTTGAAGACTCTATTTGGTCTATCAAGAGGAATCAGATCTTCTTCATGCTAGTGCAGAGCAAGTGTGTGTGTTGGAACCAAGGGTCACTGAAAGGAAGCTTGCAACATCAAAGCGATAAGGTTATATCTTTTACTTTCATTTAATATAATATAGCGGCATGTCCCTTTCCCATAAAATCACTCTTATTTTATAGCATAACTCCTTGATCATATGCATAAGTTGACATTGAATACAATTTGCTATCTTCACTTTGGTTGGTTTGTGTTGTCTTAGACCTAGCGTCACAAGAGCACCAGAGCGAAGCGGGAACAACAGAGACCTAAGGAAGCGATATCAAGGTATGTCACTTATTCCTTCTCTTTAGTAGATTCAATGACTACAACTTATGGAAAAAGTCGTGTCCTGTCCTGTTTTTTTCTAGATCCAGGTGGATCTAGGGAGATTTGTTAGTGTTTGCACCTACCGATTTGTCCGATAACAAAATTGGCAACTCCACTAGGCAAACAACCCTTTTTTGGTGATTTTTCCTTGGCCATTTGCTCTTAACTTACCATTTTTCATTCCCATCAATATCTGAGTCTTGAGGAGACCCTTATAGACTCCTTGGATCCAGAAGTTCCTTAAAATTTTTTGTCTTTTTTCCAAAATTTGCTTGATTTCAGGCCTTCTCGCACTGCACCCTTCTGTAGCCTACGAGAACCACTAAAGTTCGCATCCTGCAGTTCAGTTCAGTGCAAACTTCTCGTACTCTGCCTATGTCTAGCCTACGAGAATCCTTGATTCTCGCACTGTACCACACTTCCAGCCTGCGAGAATCCTTGATTCTCGCACTGTACCACACTTCCAGCCTGCGAACCCACTTGCAATTTTTTTGGTTTAAGTCTTTTGTGTCCTCAGATGCCCAGATTTGTTTGTGTGTCTAGGAAGAACTTCTCTGGCCAGTGATTGAATGATTCTTGACTTCAAATCTCATGAATGATTAAGCTCATTTTGATCATGTTTTCTCAAATTTTATCTCTTGACCTTTTCACAACAAGAGTATAATCTTCAGTTTTGAAATCTGAGTGCTTGTTTGGTTGGGAGCCTTTGATTGGTTTAAAATTTGAGATCAATTGTTCTTTTCAATTGCTTATTACTTGGAAAATTGTTACCCATATGCATTTGAAGAGACTGGTCTTGTTAGTTTGTTATTTTTGTCTTCATTGAAAGATTGGTTTGAGTTTTTGTTGTATATTTATTTTTCGTTAGTTGCTTGTTTTTCTTAGTTCCACCCCTGTTGTTTGGTTTCTAACAAAAATTAAAGACATTTTATTTTTTAAACAACTTTGTATTCAAAATATTGGCATTCAAGTACTAAAAAAGAATCAATAGAGAACTTTCATTGTTCATGGTTGTTTGATATCACATTTCAGAGAAGATCATATGTTGTAGTTCACATTGCTCCAGAAAACTTATCTCTCCCTCCTGTAAATAGGATTCATCGAACAACAAATTTTGTATCATTCATTCCTATTTATGCATTTTTGGGTCAGAGTCTCACACAACATCGGTTTCATTTCCGTCTCCTTTTGAGTAACAACATCCTGTAATAATATTGCGCAATTTTTAAAATTCAACTAGTAACTTTTTCTAGGACTCTTTTACACCAACATTAGCTAGGCTAGAGCTTTGGAATAGGCAGTGAGACACACTCTCCAAAGCACAAAACACACAATAGTATCTTGTGATAAGGAGTGTCAAATTCCATTTGCAACATTTTGTCCTGGGAAGCCCTTCTCACACAAGGGTCAAACCCGAGGTCGCATTGAGATTGACAGAGTTACTCACCTTGCTTTGTTGATATCGGTATAGAGATTGCACGTATTATGGGGTCACTTGAAGGTATACCCACAATGATGAGTGGAAGACTTTCAAGCTGATTTCGGGCTAAATACCCTGCCCTTGCGTGTGGATCGGACTGTCGACTATTCCCCCAGGCATCATTGTTGTTGGTGGTAACCTTAGTAGCCTATCTTCTTAGGGTCTTACACAAGGTGACTGTGAAAGGGAAAGTCTTCACGGTACCTAGAATCAACGTTGGCCAAACTCACTCGGGATCCTTAGAGGGTATACCCATGATTAAGTGTGGGAGCTTGCACCAGGGTGTAAGTCTGTTAAGCAGGTCGTCAACGTAAATTTTCCACCCTAGCCCGACCCCTTCTTGTCTCATCGTCACGACATTGGATTTCATCACCAACTAGTGACTTCGGAATTGGAAGGTCTTGTTTGTGTGGTTTTTCTTCTTAGATTTTACTAGCGCATGCTGTTTGTTTACCCAAGTTGGCCATAGAATTTCTTTCGTAAGATTCTAATTCGATCACAATTGACCCTCCACACCGTTCACGTAGAATGAAAGGACTACCCCCAGAAGATCTAGAAGGTTCTCAACCCTTGCCTACCAACCCACTGGAGGGCTCTCCTCAACAAAGTGAAGTCCAAGACGTCGCCACTCCACAAGTGGAAAGAACTAACTCTTTAGAATCGTTTTGAATTACTAATTATTGAGAGGACTTCCGACTTCCTACTGACTCTGAGAAATGTATTATTCAAGTGAATTCCTTCGGAGATCTAGTTGTTCAGTCTTCTGGATCACCAACCAGACCTTTCATAGGACCTTAGGGTCAAGATCCTTTTTGGACTACTGGAATTTTTAGACGGGATCTCTTTGGCTCAGGAGCAGGCGTTGATATCACTGTCACACATGAGCTACCCGAAAAATCTGATCCAGGCACAACACCTTTTACTACTGCCCATTATTTTCCTGGTACAGACACCCCGCCAACTGACCACATCTTGACTCTCCCTCTACAAACGATCCATTACACAATGGTCTCGGATACTACGAATCCTCATACCAGGATTACAATGGCTGGCCAAGCCCCCATTGGCACACCGCTTTCGCCTAGAAACACCCCACCACTTCCACCCGAATATCATGCATTGAATGCTTCTATTCCCGCTCCTACACAAATCTCATCTAGGACTCCTGGTGGTTCCACTCCTTCTGGGCACCATCTTCCCTATTTCATTCCGACACTTTCTCCACCCCCTTTTAGAGGACCTCTTCCATCCTCTATCGAAGGCACTGATCCTAGTGGCACCATTCCGTCGTTCACACCGAATTACCAGATTTCTGTTGGTGGACAATTTCACCAAGGAAACCAAACTCAACCCCTTTTTGCAGGATAAATCCCAATCGGGATGCAACCCACAATTGGGGGGAAACCCCCCACCGAACCCACCCTATGGAAAAAACATACCTCCATCCTTGGCCCATTATTTAAATCATCTTATACAACATAATCCTCACTCTACTGGGGGGAAACAACCTCATGCTAGCCACGTCATACCCCCTAGTACAGACCAACCCTATCCAGGTACATATAATCCTATTTGGGGCTCGAATGCTCCACCCCACGCCCTTGTTCAAGGGTACAACCCTATGAATTAATTTCTTCCACACCAACAATCGAATCTGCCCGAATCTTCGCATTATATGCAAACTTCTTATGGTCCCACTGGTTTACCGACGAGACTTCCCCCCCAAAGTCACCAGTACCCGCATGTGAATAGACAGTTACCTTTCTTAGCCACCCTGGACCTCGCGGATCTGTCGAGAATTTTAAATGATCCGATCCGTCACTCTCCTCAATGGCCCACCATACCAGCCAAACTACCATCCGATATACCTAAATTCGATGGTAAGCCAGGAGAGGACCCGAACAATCATGTAATGACTTTTCACCTCTGGTGCTCATCCAACTCCTTAATGGATGACTCTATTCGCTTACACCTTTTTCAGTGAACCCTCACAGGTTCCACCACGAAGTGGTATATAGAATTACCACAAGGATTCTTCACCAACTTCAACACCCTTGCTATGGATTTCCTCACCCACTACCAGTTACCGATTCGCTACGAAACGAGAACCGAGATATTGAGTTCTTTCAAACAAACTAAGGCCACTCATATTTCTGATCACATTCATGAGTAGCGACGAAGACGATGTCTCATCAAACTTGAACTTCCCGATCAGTTTCTGGCAGAGTGGTTCATGAAATCATTCGTGAATGACATCGGTCGTGACATTGCCATGGGTGGAGTGGTCACTAAAGAACAGGAAATCAGTTGTGCCCAATACCTAGACCTCGTTTACTCACAAATGGGTACTCTTTACGACTTACTCTCTGATGCGCCTCGTCCTTCTACTTCCTCTACTTCAACTACCCCTGCTACTTCCCATGTAGTCGACGGTGTGATTGGCACTTTCCATGCCCAACCTCATTCCATCCAAACCTCTAGCAACAACCCCAAACCCATTTTTTCTAATGTTCAAAATGCTTTGTCTCCTACCCCTCCCACCGGTAAGACTTCTGAGGTAAATTCTGTTCAATCTACCCCCACCGGAAAAAACAAATGCAGAAAAGGAAAGGGTAAGAATAAGGAGGACAAAAGTAATTCGAAACCTGAGAAAACTAAAACACCACCTGTTGATGATAGGGATAAGCGCAAACCCAGATACCCTTGTCTTATCTGCAATGATGATCACTGCACTATGGATTGTCCACAATGAGCTGAGGTTACTAAGTTCCTTCAAGTGACCACAAAACCCCCCATTCCGACCATTTTGTCACAACCCTTCTCGTCTCAACAGCAATTGGTCATTCGTGACCAACCTTCCCCCTCCAATACATCCTATGTCTTAATGTGTACCGACGATTCCAAGAAGAATGACATCACACTTACCACTCGAGCCAAAGATTATTCTTCCTCCAAAGAGAAGGTTGATGCAATACCTCTTTCGTTGGTCCAACCATCTCCCACGACTCCACCTACCAATGGTCCTCTTCATCTCAAACGATTGAACCTAGACACAGTTCTTCGCCCTCCTCCAAAGGGTGTTGTTCGAAAATTGACTTTCAATCCTCATGCACGTGCTACCCAGAACTACAGTATTGTCGAAGATCTGGCCCAAGCACCGTCCGCGATGTCAACCCTCGAAGTCCTTCAGATTTGTCCTATACAACGGAAGGAACTGTTGAAAGCTATTGTTGGAATCAACTTTACAGATACGAATTTAATAATTTTTGACTTGGAAGATCACATTCCAAGGTTACCCCCTCAACTTGCATTCCAAATACAAGTTATTGTCTTTGACAAAAACATTTGTAGAACGGTAATTGATGAGGGTGCCTCGACTTGTGTCATGTCTATTACCTGCTGGAAAGCCATCGGCTCTCCTCCTTTGACTGAATCCCACAACACGCTCAAAGCCTTCAATGGCTCTGGTTTTAATCCTTACGGTGTCCTCCCTTCGTTGCCTATTATGTTAGAAGGAAAAACAGTCCAAGTTGAAGTGGAGGTCTTTGACGCTCCTCTCGATTACAACCTTCTACTTGGCCGTAGCTGGATTGATTACATGTGTGCAGTTGTGTCGACTCTTTTCTGTGTCATGCATTTACCACATCAAGGAAAAGTAGTGACCGTCATCCAATTGGCCTTCTTCCACTTCGATACACGTATCGGCAACGTATTGTTCATTGCAAAACCCCCCCTCGGATACGAAAATGTCGGTGTGGGTCTTCTTAAAGATTCCTTGTTGATGGGCACTTTCCCCATCCCCCCACCCGATGCTCCACATCCGTTTTTCGCCTCGATCAACATGATCTCCACCTCTGTTCACAGGACCCCTATGTCTTACAACCCATGGATGGTACCCAACCCCAGCGATCATCTTCGTTATGGCGACGAAATGCCTTTGAGTTTGGTCGAATCCGCTTATCAAGCTATTCAATCGACAACCCTTTCTACCCCCTCTCTTGGTAATTTATCTCCAGATCCATTCCGCATCATTTTTCTCACGGAAGAGATGATTATGTCTGTTATGTCCATGGAAGACACCCCTTGGGACGATGGACATCATCGTTCCATTCTCTTCCTGGAACAACACACCATTGAGGGTTACCAACGGATCTCGACCCCGTCGACCGTTGTCGTCATTTATACCATTCTCGAGTCTACACATGATATGTTCTTTGAAGGGAACTTAAGTAATATCTCACCCACCATCCCCCTCGACATATCCATAAAACCTGGAATTGTCGAAAATGTGCATATCGGAGCTTCGTGTTCCCATGACGAAATTGTCACCTACAAGTCTTTGTTCCAAGAATTCTATGACATCTTCACCTGGAGCTATGAAGAAATGTCAGGTATTGACCCCGACATTGTGATACATGAGATTAAGACATACCCGGACGCTAAACCCATCTGGCAACGACTTTGTCCAGTCCACCCACGTAAAGCGTCCGCTATCAAACTTGAAGTTGAGAAACTTCTTCAGGCAGGCTTCATTTATCCGGTGGCTCTAACTGACTGGGTTTCCAATCTTCTTCCCATTGACAAGAAACAAGGCACAATCTGCATGTGCGTTGATTATATAGACATTAACAAAGCTTGTCCTAAAGACAACTTTCCTACCCCCTTCGTGTATCAAATAGTCGATGATTACGTCGGAAGCGAAATCTTCTCTCTGATGGATGGTTTCTCCGGATATAATCAAATCAATATTGTACCAGCAGAACAACACAAGACCGCTTTCATTTGTCCTTGGGTCACTTTCGCCTATCAGAAACTCCCATTCGGTTTAAAGTATGTCGGTGCAACTTTTCAACGTGTTATGTCTTATGTCTTTCATGACATAAAGCAAATTTTGCAACCATATCTCGATGACTTACCCGCTCATTCCATGCGTCGTGTAGATCATCCAATACACCTTCGTGCCATTTTCCTTCGATGTNNGGTTTTACCATATACGCTTGAATCCCCACAATTTTTTTTTTTGCGTAGAATTCGGCCGACTTCTAGGCTTTATTGTTTCACGTCAAGGGATCATGTAGGATCCTTTGAAGGTCGAGGTGATTCTCAATCTCCCTCCTCCTTCCTCACTTCACCAATTACTAATTTTGCAAGGGAAGGTAAACTTTCTTCGTCGTTTCATCCCAAACTATGCCAAGCTAATCCTTGGATTTACGCGACTGCTCAAGAAAGGTTCTGGGTTCATATGGGATACCACTGCCAACAAAGCTTTTGAAACCTTGAAACTGTCTTTGTCACGTATCCCACTACTCTCCCCACCTGATTACAGTCACGATTATTTTCTTTACCTCGCAGCCTCATACTGTAACATCGCTATGGTTCTCGTTCAGGAGGATGATTCTCATGACGAACATGTCATTTATTACTTGAGTCGGAGTCTCACAACTACCGAAACCAAGTATTTACATGTTGAAAAAATGGCCTTGGCAGCTGTCCAAGCTGTCCAACGTTTCCAACACTATATCCTCTCTCGCAGTACTACGGTAATTTCTAACTGCAACCCTATGCAGCACATTCTTACCCGCCAATTGCTAGGGGGCAAATACTCCAAATGGATCGTAATACTCCAGGAGTTTGACTTAGCATTTGAACGTGCTAAGTCCAAGAAATCCTTGGTATTTGTCGAGTTGATATGCGACCTTCCTTTCTCTGAGATGGAAAATGTAGCAGTTGATTCATTACCCGATGAATCCCTTTTCCTGATTAGTTCCGATGACCTTTGGTACAGATATATCATCATATATCTCCAGACCCAGACTTTCCAGCCCGATTTGTCTAGCACTGACCGTCGTCGCATACGCTACCAAGCCCATCAGTATATTATCCTTGGTGATACTCTTTATCGTCATGGGATTGACTCCATCCTCACATTTGACGAAGCCGAGAAAGCCCCAAATGACTGCCATTCTAGAGTCTGTGGTGGTCACATGTATGGGTATGCTACTACCCAAAAGATCTTACGAGCAGGGTATTTTTAGCCCACTTTATTCAACGATTGTATAATCGTCGTCCAAAAATGCCACGCTTTCCAGACTTACAACAATAAAATACGATCACACCCCGCTCCTCTATACCCTGTGGTCTCCATTGGTCCTTTTTTGAAATGGGGTATCGATTTCATGACATGTCACCGTCACTCGGCCGGGGGGCATGGATACATTATTGTAGCCGTAAATTATTTTACGAAATGGGCCGAGGCGATGCCAACATTCGACAATACTGGAAAGACTGCAGCATTATTCATATTCAATCACATCATATCTCATTTTGGTGTTTCTCAAGCTATCGCTACTGATCACGGTAGCCACTTTAGAAACTTCATGATGTTCGAACTCACTGAAAAGTTGAGTCTTCGCCATGAAAACTCAACACCCTATTACTCACAATCCAATAGCCAAGTTGAAGCAATAAAAAAGGTCCTCATTACCATGCTTCGACGAATGATAGGGATTCACAAAACGAGTTGGCACACGATGTTGTTTTCATCGTTGTGGGCTTACCAGACATTCGTTAAGTCTGCTACTGGGTTTACACCATTCCAGTTAGTTTATGGTCTAGAAGCCATCTTGCCGATTGAATGTGAGATACCCTCCCTGAAACTAGTCGTCAAACTTCTCCCAAACACTTTTGCCGAAGAAGAACGTCTGTTGTATCTTATGCAATTAGACGAAACCCATCGCAATTCCACTCTGGTTATAGAAGCCCAGAAGAAACGCGTCAAAGCCCAATACGACAAACATGTCAGGCCATGCATTTTCTCCAAAGGTGATCTGGTTCTTCTGTATGAACAAGATCGGGATATGCTAGGAGGTGGAAAATTTGAATCTATGTGGCGAGGTCCTTATATCGTCAGACGAGTTTTGGATAAAGGAGCTTACGAGTTGGTAGACTACGACAATATCCCTTTGAGTGAACCCAGAAACGGTTTGTACTTAAAGAAGTACTATGCCTAAGATCATCTGTGCATGAGTGCTTGTATTTTATCGTATCATACTTCTTGTGTGTTACTGTAGTATGCTTTTTCGTTATTTCGTCTCTACCCTCGACCACTTATGTTACGTTGTGCTTGGTTTCTAGATGTTGGATTCTTCGCTGCCTCACATTGGCTTTGTCGATGGCGCTAGTTGTAGTACTTAGAACCTTGCTTTTGCTGCATGGGAAATTTACGCACCTACAAATGAACTTATCAGTCTGCGAGGTGTGTGCATTGGTCGTGCGACCAATAATATTGCAGAATATAGCACCTTCATCGAATTGTTGATAAATGTTATTTTGCTTGGTATCCGCCACTTGGTTATACGACTCGATTCGCAGCTAGTAGTACTACAGCTAAGTAATGTCTATGCTATTCAAAGTCCTACTTTATTATGGGTATATATATGAATCTACCTCTTGGAACGTTATTTTTATTATATTGAGTATCAACACATTCCTAGATGTTTAAATACATTGACTGATGCATTAGCTAACTATGTGTTAGATAGACATTTGGACCATTTATAAACCAATCATACATTACATGTATAACACAACACAATAGAAGTCGTATATATGTATATAACGATAAAAAGTTTTTACAAAAAGTTTTTGTCCAAGGACCAAAATCTCAAAAATACGAATCCCGTGGCTTCTACAAAATAGTGTCACGGATGATGCTCACGATAACACACAACTGCTCAAGCTACCCTACGAAGCAGTCGACTGATAGACTCAGACACGCCCACAGTATGGTATGGTAATGTCTAGGAATCTCTCCAATAGACATATCCGGGATGTCAGCAGTCAACCCCTCCAAGTTCTGCTCCACTGCCTCATAGTCTTTGGCATCCCATCTCACCACTGGAGCTGCCTCTCCTCACCGATAATAGGACATGTTCCTGGAGGTCGATATGGGCCCACATCTTTGTCATCAAAAAGAGATTTTTTGGTTAGTTCTTGGATAAACACAAAAACATTTCATATGATAAAAATTACAAAAACATTTAAAAAAACAAAATGTGTACTTCTTACCTAAATCACCCCACTGAGCATCCTCAGGCAAGGCCAAATATGGATCCCCTCGAAAATCCAAACCAACGTATGCGTAGTCGTCAATCATCATCATCTAGGGCCGCAACCAGTCGAAAAATGAATCATTGTACTTGATGATGGACCCTGCTATGTGTTGAGCCATAAGGTTGCACCACCTCAGCATCCTCGGATCCTATGGGGTCAGTAAACCCCAATCAACCTACAGTCTCAGCAATGGAACCCTCTCGAGGAAGAAGGACACCAAAAGTGATCCATACCCAAACTGCTTCAAGTTGCCCCTCCTGCACTTTGTCAATTGCCTCTTCATACTACGGAGAACTGCATCTGACCAGTTGAAGACTCGTGGCTCTGTGCACTCTATGGCGTATTGGAAGTAGCTCTGGAGAGCCATGTGTGGAGCCGCACTCCCGACCATGCGTGCTATAGTGAACAAAATCGTTCGCAGGGTCAAGTCTTGGACCCCCCAAATAGAAACTTTGCCCTTGCTTCTTTCTGCCTCAGGAACACAATACTGGTGACAATACTCACTCATGGGGAGTCTGCTGCCTTAGCTATGGGGTACCTAGGGAGGTACCCAATGGGAATGTAGTTATGTGTTATTAGTGGAAGTCATTTAATATATGGGAATGTGGTCATTGAATGTAAGGTGGACTAGGTCCACTATATTAATAAAGGCCCACTATGGTAGTTGGATG
>ML789696.1:130832-143707 GCA_009831015.1 Picea engelmannii | reverse complement strand
GTGACGCAACAAACCTTTGTGTATGAGCATTTAATGGTATTTAATGCATTGTGTTAATTTAAGGATTGATTATCTACATTGATGCTATATGATTTCCAGTGTTATTGAGAAGTAATATTATAAGCCATAGTCATTTTTGCAATCATTGACTTCGTCAATAATTACTGCCTTTTTCGTTCATATCTGATATTGATAGTCATTGATTAAATGAAGTACTAACCACTGTTGCATGTATTAGTTTTATTGCTGCCTTGTATCGCAAACAGGTGCTTCTACTATGGTATTCCTTCATTCTTGACTATCTTCTTGGCAGTAATTTGTGAAAGGAAAACTCACCTTGATCCTTTAAACCTTTGCCCTTCAAAACCCCAGATTACCAGGGACGTCTCCCTTGGGTTTAGCCTCGCTAAATAGAAAGAGCTCCCTATCGAGGTGACAGTGGGTGGGGAAGCTCCTGTTACGCCAGTTTGGCCCTTACCTCTTAGCTGCTTGGCCCAAACTACAAACTGAGCGATAACATTTTGGCGTTGTTGCCGGGGAACACTGAGTCAATCTTCCTCAACGACAAAAGCTTTGGTAAGTCTTGCCCCAGAGACCTTTTCTTACAAGCTTACCTGGTGACTCCACTACAACTTTTTCCCCCTATTCTTTGGTAGTTTCAGGGAAACTATCTAGCAACTCCACAAACCAAAAGGAGGTTCAATAACCCTCCTCTAGCTTTCAGAAGGAAGCCTCCTGCTAATTCACCTGTTGTCAAGTCACTTTTTGGAAAGAGACTTCCTTTAAACATGTCTACTTCTCAGACTGGTACTACAAACCTAGTCAACAATCAGAGACAATGGTCATCTACCCTATTCAAGCCTTTAGACATGTCATCCATACCTGGTTACCCTAGGTAAATGCCACCTAAATATGAGAAGTGTTTGCCTAAGTTTACCGGCATAGATGCTACTAGTGTTGAAGAGCATATAAGTAACTTCTGGGCATTCTTTTAGCTTCACCCCATTAGTGATGATGCTGAATATTTGGTCATGAATCTCTTCTCTGCTACTCTGTATGATGCTACAAGACATTGGTATCTTGGCCTGCCTGATGGAAGCATTAAGACCATGGATAAACTTGAAGAAATCTTCCTCAGAAGGTGGAGTATCAAGGAAGATACGAACATGTTACTCACCCAACTAAATGGCATTACCAGACGTGAGAACGAATCCATTCGGGAGTTTCATACCAAATTCAAAGCTTTACTCCAACGAATTCCCCCAAGCCATCACCCGAAAGACAATTACCTTGTTCATATTTACACTAGATATTTCAATGGCCAATTAGGGTATCTCCTCAGAGACAAAGACCCTCAATCCATTCAAGAATCTCAAGAGCTTGCAACAAATATTGAAGGAAATCTTCTTTCATCCAAGATTGAGCCTTTTGTCAACCCTAGGGGGAAAATAGACATCAAGCAGAAAATAGTACACAATGTTGAGCCCGCTTCGGATCTTTGCACCAGTATCAGTAAGCTACAAGATTCAGTAGATAACATCATGAAGAATCAAGAGGAAATGATGAACCAGATCGTGGGACTTGAAAAATCCCAGACCCAGGCGCCTAGACCTCCATTCAAGGGTCCATTCCAAAATGGGAATCAAAATTACAAATCGAAGAATGAAAATGAAGTCCCAAATACTCTGGCCTCTGCAAATGCTGTTGATGAAAATCCCTGGTGTCTGGAGTGTAGTGAAGCACATTTGGAGAATGAGTGTCCTTATAATGCTAGCCAGCAACAAGTCAATAACTTTGACTGCTTCTCAGATTTCCCTCAGATAAACATCACTGATGAAGAACATAAACTAGCCCTGAAGGAACCCGCCCGAGCAACAAGGTTAGCCATAATCAACAACTTAGATCAAGAATCACGTGAGAAGATAAAAAAGAAATAAGTCCAAGTGTATTGGAGAAGGAACCCAAGCCAACCTACAAATGATCTATCAAAATCCTCTAAAGTTCCTCCTCCTAAAAATCCCAAAGCTAACAAGATTACCCTTGATTTTGACCTTGAAGGAGCTTTGTCGAAAATGCATGTGAATGTTCCTCTAAAGGAAGCCATTAAGATCCCTTCTATTAAAGAACGCTTCAACAACTTCTTTTCAAGAACGGATGAGCCTGTGGACCCCCCAATTATGTTACAATCTAATCATTTCAGAATCCACTACGGTGAAAATCCTCCTTTCTTCATGACTCTTATGATGAACAATAAATATCTCAACAACTGCATGCTGGATACAGGTGCTGGTGCAAACATGATGTCTCTCAAAGTCATGCAGTAGATGGGCCTAAAGGTAACCAGACCTTACAGAAACGTGTGTTGATTTGAATCCAAAGCTATACCCACACATGGTGTAATTGAAAACATCGAAGTACAACTAAAGGAGTTCCCCGAGAAGACAGTTCGAATAGACATTATATTTGTTGATGTCCCGGATGTGTGGGGAATGCTTTTGTCTAGGAAGTTTGGTGCAATGATAGGCGGGTCCCTTGAGATGGATCTCACTTTTCTGCGATTACCTTTGAAATATGGGACAACTGGACGATTACTCAATGTGCCACTAACTGGAACTCATGTACATGATGTTGCCCCTGCTGAGAATGAAGCACGGAAAGATGTGGTACAAACTCTTCAAGAGTATTCTCCAGAAGACATGCCATTTACTATGGAAGAAGACTTTGACCAGATTGAGTGGCCCAAGAAAGAAGAATATCAGCAACTCCTAGATCAGTTTCAAAATAAAGAAGTAGGGACAATAAAAATACTAAAAAGACCAAAGAATGAAGAAGACGTATAGATACATCCGTCCCAGCAAGAAACTTTTACTCCAGAAGCCCACCCACCTCCCTCAGTACAATAGACTAGGGTTGTTCAAGGAACTAGCAAATACAAGATCCGAAAATACAAGGAGGGAGAATTAGTATGGGTGTGGGATACTCAGAAAGGAGAGCCTACTAATGTAAAGGGAAGTACACAATCATGGCTCGGACCTTTCAAGGTTGGAATGGAATCGGTAGATAACTCTTATTACTTGTCCACCTTGGAAGGAAGAAGGTTCCCATTACCCATCGGCGGACGCCTCCTGAAACCCCACCAAGGTGGTGGGACATGATTATACAGGTAAGTATGAGTAGGTAGGCATTTTTCGTGTATTATACCATCTACATTCATTGTTTGTTTCCCTTATATATGCATCTTGATTGTTTTATCTCATATGTATACATGTATTGTTTTGCGGGGTGGAAATACCACCCCACCTTTTGTCGTTGATGCTTTCCTGTCAAGTGTGAGCAGGTCTACAGGTTTATGCCAGAGATTGTTGAGGTTCTCATGCACTCTATGGTTAGCACATGTCCCCGAGTTGGAGCCAGATGTTATCCCCGATATCTAGGGATAACTAGGAGATCATGTCTCGAGGCCCGCAGGTCCTAGACATGAAGTACCGAGAGCAGGATTGACCTGAGCATGGCCCTGGAGGGCCCATTTTTATTCTTCTTCGCCAGACTTGTCCTGTCAGCAGCAACAACTTCCATCACCATTGGATTGGACTTGTATCAGAGAGGACTCTTTCTCCATGAGGTAATTGGTCCAAGGTATCATGGTATGTGTCATGTTTGATCGTTATAACCTTCTTATATGTGCATTAGGTTCCTGTCATTTCTGATAACTACTTGGATCTTACACTAATCCACTTGACCAGTGTTGGGGTGATTGATGGGGTGACTTAGAAGGATTTTATTCATGGGTTTTGGTTAGCCACCAAGGGGGATTTGGAGAGCCATCATCCGCTCCCACCACTCTATCATTTTTCATCTTATCTCCCGTACATCTATCCCATTCCCCTAGTTCGACCATTAGGATGACCTTTTGAGGGTTACACTTTGTCTTGTGGGAAGAAGGGGCTAAAGGCCCAGTGGGTAAAAGTATATGGTAAAAGATAAAAGCCATAAGAAATGAAACCTAGAGATGCTTCGCCCAGGGGATCGCTGAGAAGGCAATAAAAGGCCTCTCGATAAGAAACTGAAGGGACCCTAAGAAGAATAATAAAAACAAGACCTAACCAAGAGGATGGGAGGTCTCATCACGAGCCGACCCATTATGTTCATAGGTGTCTAGCAGTATGACACTGCCATCATCTGGTCACCACGCCAGGGCAGTGACCTTTGGTTGCATGGCCAAGGGAAAGGGGGTCTCATCACGAGCCAGCCTTATCATTTCTGCGAAAATACTAGTGGGTAACACTGTCAGCTCTGGTCACCATGCCAAGGCAGTGTCCTCTGGTCAAACCTTGAAGTAAAAAAAAAAGAAAAGAATAAATGAAAAATAAAGGCAATAAAGGGGCTTGGAAAAAATGCAACCATGACGGGTACAACTCACCTCCTACAAAGGCACCCACAGACAACACCTGCCCTTGGTCTTACTGTGACTAGACTTCCCTAAAACCATACCACCTCATGAAACATGGCTTGAATAATCTTCTGAGAAAAATTTCCTTTTCTTGTGGGTATTATCCCAATAGGTTATTCCATTGGTCTTCTTCAGCTTTGCATAGTATATCTGTGTAATGTCTTTGAGCTCTTAGATGATATGCTAGGGGTTTCATGCATGTATTTGATAAATTTAATGATGAAATATGACTGACATTGCTATGATCCCTAACACTGATAAGCCCATGGAGGGCGTAGTCTTTGATGTGCAGGACCATACCCGACGGACAGGTACCAGCGGATCGATACACATGGGGATATGATTAGTTCGGACCTCCATGGGGCCGAAGAGCCCATCAGATGGTTGTTGGGATGGCAGAGGCAGGACAACTTCGTGATGAGCCATTGCACGAGAAAGAAGAAGGACGTCCTCACCTAGGACGCTTTGGCAGAGCCTGGCCTAGGGGGATCACCCACTGCAGATGGGATGATTGCTTTTGATGGACATGACATCACCTGAGGTAGCTGGACATTTTCTGGAGCATGTGGCAGTGTGCTAGGATCATTTGGCACGCGTGGCAGCTTGCAGGGGTCCTAAAAGGGCCAACATTTTGCTTCCTGGATGCTGATCTTGCCCAAAAAGGGCCAATGTCTCCCTCAAAGGGGCCTGACGTCTCCTTTTGAGCTCATATTGTGACATTTTTAGCATTTAATGTGACAAACAGTGTAATATTGTTAGTCATCCTTGTCGGTTGTTTTAAATGACCTATTTTGTAATTAAAGGTCATTTGGATGATATAAAGAGAGGACGTTGCCTCTCATTTTTACATAACAAAACTCACTCTCTTAGGAGAGAATCATTTTTTGTCTTTTGTCTTGGTATTTGCTCTTGAAAGTGAGGCACTACATCTTGTGGAGGATCATTCTTGGCATTTTATGGTGTTTTCTATCATTGGAAGGTTTATAACTAGGGTTTGATTAGCTCTTCATTGATTTGTAAGTGTATTTCTCATGCAAAACTTCTTGAATGAATGGTTGTAGGTTAAATCTCTGACATTTATGGTTACATTGTTATTGTTTTGCTTAATCATTGAAACCCTAGGTAGCAAGAACATAAGTAGGTCCTTGCTACATGTCCCCATGATAGAAAATTTGTTTTAGCCATTGATCAAGGAGGATATATCCTAGCCGTTGCTACACTAGTTCCCCTTTTTCTGAGTTAGCTTTTGAACATAAGTTGAAGAAAGAAGACATCCTAGGCCTAATTAATTTTACACCTAGGGTTTTGACTTTTAGGGTTTGAAGGGCCTTGCCTTTGCAACACTTTTCACCCCTAGATTTATGTTTTGAAGCTAGCCATTTTTGCCAAGGATTTTTTAAGGAAAGAGGGAGGAGCATGAGGCCTTGCTTAAGAAACATCGGAATGAGCCTCCTCCCCTTAGGGTTTTGACTTTATGGCCCTGCCATTGCATCACTATAAAGCCTAACTCTCTTGTCCTTAGATTTAGATTCTCCCGAGACCTAGCCTTTCCTTCTTGACTCCATAATACCCGAGGCACTAGTCTAAACTCTCCAACGTTGAAGTTCTTGTGCCAAAACAACACTCTCAAACTTCTTAAATTTGAAACCCTAACTAACCCTAATGTATCACTAACCCTAATTTGATGATGATATCATGCCTCTTTTGAGCTCTTGGTTGATGTAAAACGTTGTGGCATAGTCATCTAAGTGATAGACATTGATGTGTTGGTAACTTCCATTAGCTTATTTACAAAACATCGACCTTTTTGTCTACCAAACTAACCCTAGTAAAAAGGTTGATGTCACCTCTAGTAAGCATAGTGACGCAACAAACCTTTGTGTATGAGCATTTAATGGTATTTAATGCATTGTGTTAATTTAAGGATTGATTATCTACATTGATGCTATATGATTTCCAGTGTTATTGAGAAGTAATATTATAAGCCATAGTCATTTTTGCAATAATTGACTTCGTCAATAATTACTGCCTTTTTCGCTCATATTTGATATTGATAATCATTGATTAAATGAAGTACTAACCACTGTTGCATGTATTAGTTTTATTGCTGCCTTGTATTGCAAACAGGTGCTTCTACTGTGGTATTCATTCATTCTTGACTATCTTCTTGGTAGTAATCTGTGAAGGGAATACTCACCTTGATCCTTTAAACCTTTGCCCTTCAAAACCCCAGATTACCAGGGACGTCTCCCTTGGGTTTAGCCTCCCTAAATAGAAAGAGCTCCCTATCGAGGTGACAGTGGGTGGGGAAGCTCCTGTTACGCCAATTTGGCCCTTACCTCTTAGCTGCTTGGCCCAAACTACAAACTGAGCGATAACAGTTCTCATAATCAAGGTAAAGTTTACCTTACTTACCATCTATAGAACATAGAAATATTTGAAACTTTTCCATAAAACAAATATAAAAATGCAACATTCCAAATATTAATATTTTGTTGTATTTTAAAAGGAAGTGGAGAGTGACAATTATTTTTTCAGAAAAAAATTGTAAGGTCCAAATGTAACACACTTGACCCCTAAGTATCCTTGTTTGGGATGAGGCATCAAAATTTCGCTTTCCTTAATCATCTCGAATCCTTTCCCCGGAATCTCTGACCTCTTCTGCTCATCAAGAGATATCTAACAACTGCTACCCTGCTCAAATCCGAGCTCTTGATTGGGAGATACACCCTTCCAAAGCTCTTCAAGCATTATTAGTCAAGGGCCACATGCTGCCCACGCAGGTCTGTCTCATTCATACCATCCCAAGTTCCCCGAAGTCCTGGATATTCCCCAATGTTCCTACATCTATGGTGGAAGTCTATCCACCGTCAAATCAAACAATGAAACTTCACCCTTGTTTAACACCTAAGATTAGGGAAACTCAACGTTCAATGCTTCAGTGCTAAATGCCCCTTTTTATTTCTATGTGCATATCCTTTGGAGTCCTGAAATCCTAAAGGATCCCGAAATCTTGCCACGTTTCTCCAACCTCCGACCCTCTCATCTTATCTAAAATACTACACACCAAACCCCTGACGTTCCGAATTCCCGGACTCTCAAAGGGTCCACCCTTACACGGGATGGTGCATTAAATGCAGAGGGAAGGACAAGTGGGTCATGAGTCCTCTACCCACTATTAGGCCAAGCGAGTATGTGCCAAGGGGATGACACACGGAAGGGAAGAGATGACACATGGCCCCATCATTGGGTGACATATGTCATGCTCTAATGGGCCTATACAGGTGGTAAAAAGCACAAATCAATGCGATACATGGCGTGCCGAATAGGGTTCCACGTCACCCTAGGTGACATCATCGTGCCACATCACTCCGGGCTCACAGTCTCCAGAAGTATTCTAGACTCTCCTACCTACGAGATCACCTAGAGATCTGAAGTTCGAACTCACGCCAACAACCTCCCAAAACCCCTCCTATCCTATGGTCGAGATGTGTCCACGTAAACCCATAGATCTAAGGCCTTCGTTGCTTCGCAACTTTGGGGTTCGAGGGTTTAGTTGTGTAATACCTTCTTTAATCCTAGAGTGGTCAGCGTTGGGTTGACCATAGTCTAGATCCAATGGCCAGGAGAGATCCTGACACATCCTCAAATCGACGGTCCTCATCGCTTCATGACTTCGACATTCAAGGGTTTCACTCGCTTAACACTCTCTTTCTCCCAAAGTAGGACTTCGTCGAAGTTCTATATGCAAATCCTTCCACTGGTTGATCGAATGGTTAGGGGGAGTTTTCAATGGACTCCCCAGATCAATGACTCACAATTCTAACTCAAAGGTCCCTTGGTCTCAGTAATAGGACACTCCTAGAGGGACACCTATCAACTCAGAACTCGTGGGAAAAATGTGTAGCACATGCCTCCGGTCAATGACATCTCTTTACTATGTCACAAGACTGCCACACATGGCATCACCATTGCTCGACACGTGGACCCCCACGTGCTTTCAACGTGACACGCACGTCCCTACAATCACACAGTCGAGAGGGGTCTCGGAGGATCCTTAGATCGACGACCCATAATACTTCACGACTCCAACATTCACAGGTTTTGGTGTTATAAAACGTTTGTTCTCCTGAAGTGGTCAACATCGAGCTGACCACGACATAGATCCATCTGTCAGGGAATATCCTGAATACCCTTAGATCTACAGCTTGTGTTACTTCACGACCAAGAAGATGATTGGGGTTTAGTAAGGGGACAAATCCCACGATTACAGGTAACTGACCGCCAGGCATCGGTCATCCTTCAAGTTACCGGTCAGATAGGTCACCTTCGGCGCATTTGGACATTGCAGTGTTCATTCGCCTCAGAATTCCATAATCCCGTAGTCTCGAACAACTTAGCTCATTTTTTAGTGTAGCGACGGGTTCCATCAACCTAGCCCTATGGAACTTTGTCAAGCTCCATAGGCTACACTCTTTAACTCTTAGCCAAGATTTGGATTAAGGTCATGGGCATGAGCCCATGGTATCTTGGACAACTGGTTTGAAGGGAGCGCCCTCCAATTCACAAAACTTAAGTTGTAAAATAGGGAGAGGTATTTTTGAACTAGCCCAGAGGCCAAACTTGTCACCTTACACCCATTCAAATGCGGCGGCTTACAAAAGAGAAGTAAGCATTATAACCATTAATTTCATGCAAAGCATAATTAATCACAATTATAGACATTCAAATAATGCATTTCAATCCAAGTGCATAGGGTTAATGAAATAATTATCTATTATAGTGGATCACTGACCAACTGACTGTGGTTGTTCGCCTTTCCACCCAACCATAGGCTCATAGGTATTCATTCTTAGCACTTGAGCCACCCCCGTGACAAGCCATGATATCATTAGGGAACCTTTGCAGTTTCTCAGAGGTTCTTTCTCTGTCACAGTCTCTACGAGTTTTACTTAAAATATATTCAATATTTTTATAACATTTTCAAACATCCTTAATATAATTTTTCACTTAGTCAACTCAACATATCATATAGATTATTTAAATCTTATAAATTATTATAAATAAGCCATGATAATTCATCTGTTAGATTAAGACCCAAAATGTTTAGGTGCCAATGCAAGACCAACCTCTATCTTCTAAGTCCCTACAATTGAAACTTGTGTCTTCAACCAGTCTTGAAATACATTTTCTAGGTGCCAATGCAAGACCAACCCCTATCTTCTAAGTCCCTACAATTGACACTTGTGTCTTCAACTAGTACTGAAATACATTTTCTGTATTCTCTCCCATTACACAGGAGAGAAAAATAGTATGATAATTTTGCAATCCATCTTTAGAATTTTTCTCACCATAATATTAACTCTAGAAAGAAAAACAATGATTTCAAAGGTTTTTTTATTGTCTTTTGTTGTTTTTTAATGTCTTTTGTTGAATCATATAGAATAAATTCTTGATGCGAGTGAAAAATGGTGCTTACACTTTCCGTTGTGATCTCCTGCATATTTTAATTGCAAACATGTTTGTTATTAGTTGCTCTACTGCATACCAACATTGTTGCTAGTGGATGAAATAATGAATAAAGCTTGCATAGATTGATGTACTGGAAGTTATTATAGATTGTTACATTGACTAGCGCTCACCAGATACAAACTATGCAGATAGGGACTAACTGCCCTGCAACTATTTCCCTTATTATTATTTATTTCATATAACTAAGCATGTAAGATCGACATTTACAATATTTTCTTCTCTGTTACAACTAAATAATGATATTAAACATTAAAACTTATACAATCAATTTCTTTTTATTAAATTATCAACTTTATTTTTTATTTTCTAATAATTTTAATATATTTTATTATCTAATAATTATAATTTTATTAATTCAATTCAATTCATTTGGATACAAGGCAAATTTTTATCAACATTAATGGGGTTAGTCTTGGTGGTTGAAGAAAGTTAGGAAATTTTGGGCTCTAAAGAAGATTCATATTTTCTATTTATGAAGGCAATTTCCTATTCATGGTTGGCTTTGAAAACTATAGACTTCACATGGGATTACTTTAAACGTCAAGGGAAACTCAAGGAATTGCATGCTTTTTCAAGAGTAATTTGCTATGGTAGTTGTCTTGGAAGAAACTCCATGCCTTTAGAAGGAAAGTTCATCCCATATATTTATTTAAAATTCAATGAAATGGTTTCTTTGATTAAAATAATGTCTTATCACAAGCTTGTTGGTCATCTTGAAAGCTTGGTTATTGATAAGTCATTCTAATTGGGATTTTCTCACGTTGTTTGGAAGAGGAGATTTGATATTTGTGATATAGGAGATATATTTTTCCTTTTTATTTATTTTTATTTAAAGGGAATGTAGATCCTAAATCTAATAACTTTAACTTGGTAAGGTTGTTGGTTCTAAAATCCCTTCTACACTATGCAATGGAAATAAATATTAAGATATTTCAAGTCTTTTGAGATTCATCTTTCATCATTAAATAGATGAGAAATGAGGTATACATTCATGACATTTTTCTTGATCTAGTGGGGGTTATTAAATGGATGAGAAATGAGGTATAAAATCATGATATTTTTCTTAATCTAGTGGGGATAATTGCTTTGCATTTTGAGGTTTTATTATTTTTTTAATATTTTTCAGAATCTCAATCCAATAAATTATTTAAGGAAGCTCAAATTTTAGCGCTTGAAAGTGTCTCTTTGGAGGAAGTGAAGGAAAGATATTTTTCTATTTCTCTCTCCCATGTAGTCCCATGTTTCTCAGAAGCTCTTGAAGCATGGTGGATTTACCTTTTCTTAGATTGTAATTAATATTTTTTCCATTGTGATGTAATCTTGTGCTTATTTTTATTTTTTATTTTTTTAGGAAAAAAGATAATAATTTTATTGAGGTAAAAAAATTACAATTGTAGATGCATGTGGCATTCCTATGATTGTATGTCCAAACTCCCCTTCAGAAAATTGGGGTACAGAAGGATATCAACAAATAAATTCCTCCTCACTATAAGTCACTATCATCAAAGTTCCCTTTAAAAAGAGGTCCAAAAATATCAAGAAGTCACATGCAGTGTCTCAGAGAGACTATTAAGGTTGCAATGAACAATGAAAAAAAAAACTTTTGAGAGGCTCATATCAGAGTCAAAACTTATAGTCACTATGAATTTGATAGATCTTGTTACTTCGACAAAATAACATCAAAGAGTCGAATCTGAATATAAAAAAACAAAAGAATAGGAGACTAGTAAGATTTGGAGCCAAGATGTGAGAAGAAACTCTGGGTGACCAGTTGTGGGTTTTTTTGAGATTTTCCATGATCCCCCAACCATTTCCTTACCAATATTGGAGAGTCGGTGGACCACTTTATTTGTCTTCGTATAGACCTTAGTGAAAGAGAGGTGAGTGAAAAAAGATGCAGTGCATTTCATTTTCTAAAAGACTAGCTAAAGAGTGTAATTATGCATGGAGGATGCTCCTTTCATCCAGTTGATGGTGAGAAGAGAGTTCCATATATATAAATATTTGAGATCCCTTTCTCTTGAGCTAGGTGAAGGATGAGCTTAAGAGCCATCAATTCACTAAGGTTGTTTGTAGCATGCCCCAACCTAGCTAAGAATGAGACAAAAACTTCATCCAAGAAGTAGATAATCACCATTGGAGCCCCTTCCAATTGATGGATGGCCTTGTGCTAATCCATCAAAATAATCCTATGGGGAGTCCTGATCAGGGGATCAAATTTTGCTCAAAAATTCAAAGTGCTCAGAATCGCTTCAAACCGGACGAGAGCGTAGGCCTCATCGTTGTGAACCCAACGCAACTCATTTCATCTCAAATGGACATCGGGAGTGAGAGATATTGCAATCTTTTCATTAAGTCAAACAAGCAAAAAAATTTGATGTTGACTATACAGTCCGTACAGGCTGACGTGGCAGAGCCGTACGACCGTACGATGATGTGTCAGGTAGTGATGTGGCAGATGTTGATTGGCAGGCAAGGTCGAATAACGAAGCAACACATGGAATTTTGTTGGTCAATGGTAAGGTGCCACGTGGCCCAGTCATGGGCTGCCACGTGGCACCCCTTTATTGGTTTATTGGTTGTTATGTAAAATTATTGGAGTCTGTGGGGTTCGACCCCTGGACCTCCCCACTGCATAACACTCCTGCAAACTCCGACCAACCATTGGGTTATCGCTTATGCCTTGACATGTATGTGCGTTGGATTATATTTAAAGTTAGATGTTTGTGTGTTTTGGGCCGCGACCGGGCCGGGGCTTAGCCCCAGCCCTTGGTCGCACGCTCTCATATATGTGACCGCGGGTATATATATATGTTATGGTATGGTGCGTTTCATATATAGTTCAACGGTTATGTAACCAATAACTCCCGCCAAGTGTCATTCTATCATTTGA
>ML789696.1:91979-125193 GCA_009831015.1 Picea engelmannii | reverse complement strand
CCCTTTATTGGTTTATTGGTTGTTATGTAAAATTATTGGAGTCCATGGGGTTCGACCCCCGGACCTCCCCACCGCATAACACTTCCACAAACTCCGACCAACCATTGGGCTATCGCTTATGCCTTGACATGTATGTGCGTTGGATTATATTTAAATCCACATGTTTGTGTGTTTTGGGCCGCGATCGGGTCGGGGCTTAGCCCCAGCCCTTGGTCGCACGCTCTCATATATGTGACCGCGGGTATATATATATGTTATGGTATGGTGCGTTTCATATATAGTTCAACGGTTATGTAACCAATAACTCCCGCCAAGTGTCATTCTATCATTTGATATGGACGGAGCCCCATTTTTAAAAGCGCGTGGTCCTATGGACTCATATGCCCCACAGCTTGACGGTTGGGGGTATTAGTTCCGTTAATGGTTCAACGGTTTGCACCGATTTATGGTTGTGCATGTGTGCTAGGTTTTCATGCTATTTATTTTGTGTGTGCCAGGTTCATTCAGAAAGGGTGCGTTTTGCAGATGCAGAGACAACAAGCTTGAAGGGGAGAATTCCAGGAGGCCTAACTTCTTCGTTTTTCAACCGATTGAGGTGCCGAAAGAGCCCAGACAGGGGTTTTTGGACGCTCTGAAGCCATTGGAGTAGTCGGTTTGTCAGTTTGAGCATTGTAAGACATTTTTTTAAGAAATTTTGAGCAATTAATAATAATGATCCATTGGAAGCTGGACCAAGAGATGTAGCCCAAGAGAGGGGTGAACTCCTTTATCAATTGTTGTGTTTATGTGCTTATGTTCATTGATTATGCTGCTGTATATGTGTATTTTTCATGAGTAATCCATTAATCTATGTGTTGCAAACTGATCCATTTGCTTTAAACACATAACATTTACATTGCAATAATTTCAAGTATTTCAAGTCTTCTTCATTTTTAGATCAAGTCCTTAAGGATCAGACAAGATGAACGAGGGGAATTAGGGACAAAAAAAAGTGTATGAGGGAAGGATGAGAGAATAGATAACCTTTGTATAGTAAAGTGTGAGGGAGGAAGGAAAGGAATATTCAAACAAATCCTAGTTCTAGGATAACCATATTCCCCGGGCCATTATAATAGGTAGACCTCAGTGACCTTCAGAGTTTAGATTTGACCATAAATTGGTTGTTTCAAATGCTCCCAGTGAATCTTGTACCTACTTTGCGAATTCAGGGTCACTATGTCCATGTCCATCATACACCATTCTTTTCCTCTTAGTAACTACTCCTCCTTTCTGCTGAACTTCTCTTCATATGATAGCTTTCCATTTCTTGTTGAAGAATAAATCTGATGAAGGCATCTCTTATGGTTCAATAGGTGTCAGGTCATCTATATTTATTACCTTTGAACTAGGTAAATTAGAACTTGTTGCTAGGGGAGTTAAATATGGTATGGGAATTGTAAGTGCAGTAGATTCTCCTTGAATTGTGACATCTTTCACAGGAGTTTCAGTGTTTCAAAATAATTGAGCAAGCATATTCCCATGTTTCATGAATGCTTCAAACAATTCTAATGATTCTAGATCAATTTTACCTGGTATGGTTATCCCTGTAATTGTTGTGTCCTTGGACAATATCTCTGGCGTCTTTTCAACTTCTTTAGTTTTGACCTCAGGTAACTCATTTTTCTTGGGGTTTGATGATGGTGTCACCTGTGAAGTTGGATTAAGACTTTGTTCTACTTGCAATATCTTAGGTAAAATGATCCTTCTATGCTTTTGGAAGTTGAGAAATCTTTATTGTTCTTCTTCAGGAAGACTTTGAAACCTGGATATAATTTCATCATATGATATGGTTCCTATGATAAATTCATCATAAGGTGAATCTTCATGGAAGTATTTCTTCATGTTAAATTGAGACAAATTATTTTCTACCATCCTATGTTGATCATTCTTATTGAATTCAATGTTAGACATTGTAATATCATCTAAGGCCGAAGCTTCAACCTTATCATGTCCAAAATATGATAATGAAAATATACCAACATATATAGGATAGGCTGGCCAAACTATATTTTATGCATCCTTCAATTATTTGGTGATACCTATTGAAATGGTATGATAGGCTACTTCTCTGCAAACAAGTCTATCTGGTAGAAATATGAGCATAGCATGTGGAGATGCAAAACAACCAAAAACCTTGATATCAAAAAAACTTTCTTCAATGTACCAATCTGCAATAACACCCATATTCCCCATTATTTGTTTAGAAATTATGGGAGGAGGATGACCATAGATGGCTTCATGGATTGGAATAAAAACTTTGTGACAAATCTCATAAAAAAAATCCTTTTCATTTTCCTCCCATAACTTGGAATGATAAATATGTATAGGCTCGATGGCAGTTGGGGTCCAACTCCAATTCATAAGAGGAAATGGGGTTCTGAAACATATTGCATCCATAATATATGCAGACATATAGAAGGGATCATGATCTCCTTTATATTTCTGGGATATATAGTCCTCTATTTGTTTGGCTAGATTATCTAACAACATATTTCCCCAATCAAAAGTATAACCCTCTGCTACTTCATGAATTATGGGAACCCAATCTATAGTAAAATGTGTAGGGATTTTATTTCTGAACATTCTACAAAGCATCATGGTTGCATACATAATGTGGGAATCACAAGAGGATGTAGAGTATATGTCATGGCTATCAAATTTGAATTTATTTTCATTTCCCCATCGGGTTTTGACTATATCATGGACAATTCTACCGTAATTTGCACATTCTTCTTTCTCAAATTTCATTATAAATGTTGCATTATAGACATATTTGGGATTGCAAGTTAATTTATACATTACTTGAATGTCCTTGGGTCGGAATTATATGACAATGGTCTTCTGATGACTGTAGATGGTTCTGGTCAGAATAACTACATGGTCTAGGGCCCAACATATCATATTTGTATACGACAACAGTGTTGGTCGTGCTGCAAATTTGTGAAGTTTTGACTTGGCCACCTCTCTAAGTTTGTTTACGGTTGACTCATATTCACCTTCGCTTGCTTCATCAGAAGGGAGATATTTTTCTTCTTCCAAGATTTCATAAACATGCTCCCATGATTTAATTTTTTTTGTCAAATGAGTGGTAGTTTCTAAAAAAATATATGAATTTGGATTTGGCTCTTCCAGAAACAGATCTTACTTTCTTGTTGTTTTACGAGGTGCCATAGTTTTCTCTTTTCCAATATCATCCCCTATAGAAAATAAAAATTTATGAATATGAATACTAGGGTGAAAGTTCTGAATGCGAATGGAAAAATGATATGAATTTCAAAATATTTTATTAAATTAAAAACACAAAACACTAATCAATTTTACAATTAATTTGAATGACAGGGTAATCATGACAAATTTGTCAAATTTATTACCTAACGACAATGGGATTTTTTTTTTAATCTTTTACCCTAACCAAGTTTAATATACCTTTAATTATTGTGATTAGCGATGATAAGTATTTTGGCACTTTGACATTCGGGGGTTTTGAATGAGGGATGCTAAACATATCCCGAAGGCCGAATTCATGGAGCAATTAGACATACTTTAATTAACCCTTGCTTTAATTAACCGATATTTTTGGTCTTTTTAAACTTTAAAATTCTTCAGAAATTCGCGAATCTGAAGCTTTGTGACTTCAAGATTTTGCATTATAAATTCCTAAATTTATCCCGAAGGCCAAAGTTGTGAAGTGAATACTTACCTTTAATCACGCCAAATAAAACATATTTTACCCTTTAATCCTCAACTCTTTAGTACTTCGGTGCTCCATCACTCTGGTACTTCTCAGATTTGTTGACAGTTTGATCTTTCAGAGGACAATCTCCTGGAGTGATGTGGCAGGATGACGTCACTTATGATGGCATGTCATGAAAACATGAGTGACACATGTCACTCTGAATCTTATGAATTACATGTCCCAGAATACCCAAAATGAGTGCCACTTGTCTCCACATGTAAAGAGTGTCATGTGGCATATGACACATCAAATGAGTAATTTGCTTAACCAAACTCTACATTTTTAGAGCTCCGGGACTTTAGAGCTTTGCGACTTTGGGTTTTTTTCAGGGCTTTTAGAAATTTGAGTCTGCAGCGCTAAAGAAGGAAGTCATGAAGTGAAACTTCAAATAGTAGTTATACCGTTGATTAAACATTTCATGATTTTGAAACTTCGAAGTCGCACAAACCATCGATTTAGATGAGTGTCAGGTTTAACGATTTATTCTTGATCCACCCTGTCACAATATAACGAAAATTTATTAGTTCATGGAATGATATTTCTAAAGATAAAACTCTATTTGTAAAAGAAAAAAATAAAAAGAATTTTATGTTGGTTTTGGAGCCTGATTATCTTCCTGATTCAGATGATTGTTTTAGATGTGCTTGGACCTCATTCCCTAACAGGGGGGTTGGGGGGGATTTCCCCCCCACAACTGTCTCTAGGGGGGTCTAGGAGGGGTGGCGACAATTTGTGTATCCCCCTCTGGCCGGGGATACATAAGTGAAATATTGGGAAAATTTGCCTTGTAAAATATTGTAATTTCGTAGTCAATCTGGACCGTTCATTACAAGGTCGCAGATATGATGGTAGCTGTTATGTTAGGGTTTTTTTCCCTATAAGGAAACCCTCTTTTATGAGGGAATTGTATTGTGGATGTGTATGAGTGTGGTTATTGTATTATGAGATAGGAGAATGTGAGAGAAAGAAGAGGAAGTTACGGTGGGTGTGTTGTAGGTTGTATCCCTTCATTTTGTTGGATAATAAAAAGGAAGGACCTGCCAATGTCTCTGGTGGATGTAGAACACACTGGGTGAACCACACATATATGTGTCTCTATTGTATTGTGTATCTTCTGTGTTTTATTTATGCATTTGTTTTATTTTATTGCTCCGTGATATTGTTTTTCTAACAATTAGTATCAGAGCGAAAGATAACTTGCAGGAAAAGAGGGTTCCTGGTTCGAGTGGGAGCAATGGCAGAAGATGGAAAGTTTAGGGTCGAGAAATTTAATGGCCAAAACTACCAATTATGGAAGATGCACATGGAAGATTATTTATATCAAAAGGATCTATTCCTACCATTGGGCGGAATAGAAAATAAGTCAATGACCATGAAGGACGAAGAATAGGAGGTTCTTGACAAAAAGGCACTAGGAATGATACAACTGAGCCTAGCAGCTTTGGTGGATTTCAATATTTCAAAATAAAATATAATGAAGGAGATGATGGATGCATTGGATAAACTATATGAAAAACCCCCGGTGTCCAATAAGGTATTTCTAATGAAGAGATTATTTAATATGAAGATGTCAGAAGGTGGGTCTGTTGCATATCATTTAAATGAATTTAATACGGTTACTAATCACTTAACCTCTGTAAAAGTGGACTTTGATGATGAGGTCAGGGATATTCTAATCATATGCTCATTGCCAGAAAGTTGGAATGGCTTGGTCATGGATGTAAGTAGCTATGTCTCTGGTTCAAACACTCTAAAATTTGATGGTGTTGTTGGTGTTATCCTTAGCGAGGAAATATGATAGAAAAGCACAAGTGAGACATCAAGTAATGTGTTGACCATGGAGAACAGAGAAAGACAAAAGGATAGAGGAAAGGGCTCGGGGAAAAGTGATAATTCTAGGAAGGGAATATTTAAATCCAGAATGGGAAATATAGAGTGTTGGAATTGTGGGAAGAAATGACATTTGAAGAAAGACTGCAAAGCCCCAAAGAAATAAAGAGATGGAAAACAAGAGAAAAATCAAGAAGCAAATGTAACAAGTGATGTGTTACAAGATGCTTTAATTCTTTCTGTAGATAATATTTTTGAGTCTTGGGTAGTACATTCGGGGTCTTCGTTTCATTCCACACCCTATAGGAAACATTTTCTAGATTATGTTCAAGGTGATTTTGGACAGGTTCATTTGTATGATGATGCACCATGCAAAATTGTTGGAATGGGTAAGGTACAAATAAAGAAAAATAATGGAAACCAATTTTTATTGAAAGAGGTAATACATGTACCATATCTAAGGAAAACTCTGATTTCAACATGGCAGTTGGCAAGTGAAGGTTGTATATCTATATTTACGGATAAGGCGTGGAAGGTCACCAAAGGATCATTGGTGATAGCAAAAGGAGAGAAGGTAGGTGCATTGTATTTATGTATTGGTAATATTGGTAATATGTCTAGACCCAGGATTTTGTCCTTTGAAAAGGATTTAAGAGTAGTCAGAACTTCTTGTAATGTGCATGGTTGTTCTAAGAGTAAAGAATCATCTGATGTGATAGTCTGTCGGAAGATTTGTGCCACCGAGACTTGAGTTTGTGAGAGTGCAAGTGATTTGGACTCATAAAAAGACTTGACGTATGTGGATGCCACAATCATAATCTCTTGATGTCCTTTGATAGATGTACCTGTGTCATCAAGAATATCCCATATATGCTTCTTGTTTCTGGAGTCACTGGCAAAGCGATGGAAGAATTTATTGTTCAGAACGCCACATTTTACAAAAGTAGCTATGTTGCACTACCACCAGAGGGCTTCATCTGCCAACATAATTTTATTTCTATTTGTTTCGATATGTTTAATGAGTTTTATATTTTCCCCAGCGTGACCAGCGCGCAAGTCCAAATGGTGAATATATGAGAGACTGCGCTCCAAATCATGTAGCTCTTGTAGCATGCACTTTTAATGAAGAATTGCCCATTTTTTAATGACAAATTTCAGGTGTTTCAGTTTCCTCATAAATAGATTTTGAATACTCGAATCGAGCTGGGGAATAAGCCAATGTGAGTTGAATTAGAATGGGTAGTTGATCCGCTTTGTAGATATTCCAAATTGCAGAATAATCAGGGTGTGGTCTAATGGGTAGGGGGTATCTACCCATGATCTAAATCTACCATCTGTTGTGGCTAGATTCTCTGAAATGTAGAATCGGTCTAGGCGTTTTGTAATAGAATCGAGCCCAGCTCTATCGTTGCGCTGTGTTGGTGAAAGGACAACCGGAGGGATTTCAATCATGCCATGAGTTTGGAAAAGTGTAATGAAATAATTTGCCAAGGGATCTTGTATAGCAGATGGACCACTAAAGTGATTTTTGGGATGTTTATAAGAATTACATTGGCATTGTTCTTGATATAAAAATGTTTTACTTACCATAAACATTGTAATACTTTATTTATGTGATTTTTGGGATGTTTATAGGAATTGCATTGGCATTGTTCTTGATATAAAAATGTTTTACTTATCATAAACATTGAAATACTTTATTTATTATATTGGCATTGAAATATATTTTTATTATTCATATGTTTTTTAATATCAAATGTCAAATAATAAATAATATTAATATAATTTTTTTTACTTATTTACAATAAGTATTAAAATAAGTTTTTTTATTATTTATATAATTTTTAAATATCCTTTATATACTTATTAATCATATCATTTAAATCAAAATTTAATAAAAACACTTTTAAGATTTTACCACAATCAAAACTTTGTATTGTCCCAAGAGGGGCTCATCATTGCAGAGGAGTTCCGCAATACTAAAACCAATCTTTTTTGTTGTGTTGTTGACTTTAGAAAATCTTTTAACATGGTTCCTAGGAAAAACCTTTGGAATAGGTTGGAAGAGATAAAAGTGCCTCTAGAGTTGAGGGATGCTGCAATAAGGATGTATGAGAAAGTTATTGCTAAGTTTAAAAACATTGAGGGCTGGTCAAAAGAGATTAACTGCAATATTGGAGTCAAACAAGGTTGTCCCTTTTCCCCTACCCTTTTTGGCATATGCATTGACAAGTTAGAAGATTGCTTGGAAAAAGCAAGTTGTTTCGGCCCTACTCTCACTGGTATAGTCATCAATCTTCTTCTTTATGCAGATGATATCGTTCTTATGGCAAGGAGTCCCCTTGATCTTGAAACCAACTAAGAATCCTCAAGGATTTTTGCTCCAATATGGGTATGATTGTTAATACTGATCAGACTAAGGTCGTGATTATTAAATCCAATAAGATCACTTATGATACCTTCGTATATGACAACAACAACTTGGAGGAAGTGACTTCATACAAACATCCATGAATTGTTATTCACCACATTCTCAATTGGAATTATAGCATTGAGAAAAGGATTATTGGGGGATGGAGAGCTTATTATGGGCTTGAAAACAATTGTAAATCAACTAATATTTGGAGTTGAGATAAGAAAAAACTCCTCTTTGAGACTCTTGTTACACATGTTATTCTTTATGGATGTGAAGTCTGGGGTTGTAGTATCTCTCGTGAATCCTGGAGAAAGATAGAGAAAATACAAAAGAATTTTATAACCTATAATCTCAAAATTAAAGGAAATATGCCCTATCCCATCCTCCTCTCCGAAACAAGCCTCTCCCCCATTGAGAGCATGGCTATGACTAGATACCTAATGTATAAGAACACGTTAAACAACATGGAAGACAAGAGGCTTCCTAAAGTTACTGCAAAATCGAGTCATAACCACCATCAACTCAAGTGAGGATGGCATAAAGATGTTCGGTCTTGGCTAAACTATTGGAGAATCACGGAAGACACCATTTTGCAGAATAAAGATACTATTAAAAAAAATCGTCAAATCAAAATTTAAGGAGAAAATGTGGCGTGATAAAGAGTTAGAGGAAAAAATAAAATAAAGGTATTATAAGGATGTAATCAACCCTAATCTAGAAGATCAAAATTATCTATCTGTTTTTCCAAGTGTAAAGAAAAAACTAAGCATTGCTAAGATAAGAACAAATTCTCATGAGCTCTATAGTGAAATTGGGCGTTGGTCAATTCCTAAAACGACACGGGATGACACAAAATTGGGCGTTGGTCAATTCCTAAAACGCCATGGGATGAAATAGTGTGTCACCTTTGTGACACTAAGAAGGTTGAAGATGAAAATCACTTTCTCTTAGATTGTCCAACCTATACCCATATTAGATCTCATTTTCAAAATATTTGTCACACTACCAACCTTCATAACCTCTTAACTCAACAAAAGTATGGTTATCGTGGAAAGCTTCTCTTAATGATTTTCGAGCACAGAAATAAAATTCTAAAAAATAACAAGTAATCACTTACCTTCTTAATATAGTAATATATATTAATTTTTTTACTAATAATATATTAATATATTTTTTTACCGAAAATTTGATCCCTCAAATAAAAAATTAACTTATTTATAATGATTTGGTTTAACTTTTTACATTAATAAAATACTTTTAAGTATTCCCATTCTACCACCTATTGTTATTATTTCTTTCATAGAACTAGGCATGCAAGATGCACATTTACAAGATTTTCTTCTCTTTTACAACTAAATAATGATACCAAACATTAAAATTTATACAATCAATTTTTTTTATTAAATTATAAAAATTATTTTTAATTTTCTTATAATTATAATTATTATATTAAAATTTGAAATTTAAATAATTTTTAAAAGTAAATAATAATACTAAAAATAGTTTTTCTTTATTTTTCAATTTTAATTTGAATTTTGTAAAAACACAATTCACACAAGTAAATTAATATTTTAAGAAAAGTAAATAATAATACTAAAGATAGTTTTTCTTTCTTTTTCAATTTTAATTTGAATTTTTTAAAAACACAATTCCCATGTCTCGCTCTTGAAGTAGGGTGGCGTTACCTTTTCTTAGATTGTAATGGAATATTTTTTCAATTATGGTGTAATTTTGTGCTTATTTTTATTTTTGTTTTTATAGTTTTGGGTGCATTTTCTCCCAACAATAAGCTTGTAAGGAAAAATTAATTTTTAATATTGATATATGAGAAGTTTGAAGAAAAATATTTTTTAATATTGATATAAGTAGTATAGTTGAATAACTTTTAAGGGTTAGTTTAATTAGTGTAAAACCAAAAATGAGTTTTTCATGCTTGTTGTTGGTTACGGGTTAGAATGTCTTGATTCTCCCTAACTAGTTCCCATAATCAAGGCAAAGTTTACCTTACTTACCATCCATGGAACATAGAAATATTTGAAAATTTTCCTTAAAAAAAATATAAAAATGCAGCATTCCTAATATTAATATTTTGTTGTATTTTAAAAGGAAGTGGAGAGTGACGATTCTTTTTTCAAAAAAAATTTGTAAGGTCCAGATGTAACACACTCGACCCATAAGTACCCTTGTTTGGGATGAGGCATCAAAATTTCACTTTCCTTAATCATCTCAAATCCTTTCCCCGGAATCTTCGACCTCTTCTGCTCATCAAGAACTATCTAACAACTGCTACCCTGCTCAAATCTGATCTCTTAATTGGGAGATATGCCCTTCCAAAGTTCTTCGAGCATTATTAGTCAAGGGCCTCATGTTGTCCACATAGGTATGTCTCATTCATACCATCCCAAGTTACCCGAAGTCCCAGAGATTCCCCAACGTTCCTGCATCTATGGTGGAAGTCTATCCAATGTCAAATCCAACAACGAAACTTCACCCTCGTTTAACACCTAAGATTAAGGGAAACTCGATGTTCAATGCTTCGGCGTTGAATGCCCCTTTTTCTTTCTATGTGCATATCCTTTGGAGTCTCGAAATCCCGAAGGATCCCGAAATCTTTCCATGTGGCTCAAACCTTCGACCCTTTCGTCTTATCTAAAATACTACACACCAAACCCCCGGAGTTTTGATTTCCCGGACTCTCGAAGGGTCCACCCTTACATGTGATGGTGCATTAAATGCAGAGGCAAGGACAAGTGGGTCCTAATTCCTCTACCCACTATTAAGCCAAGCGATTATGTGCCAAGGGGATGACACATGGAAGGGAAGAGATGACACATGGCCCCATCATTGGGTGACATGTGTCACACTCTAATGGGCCTATACAGGTGGTAAAAAGCACAAATCAATGCGACACATGGCGTGCCGAATAGGGTCCACGTCACCCTAGGTGACATCATCACGCCACATCACTCTGGGCTCACAGTCTCTGGAAGTATTCTAGCCTCTCCTACCTGCGAGATCACCTAGAGATCTGAAGCCCAAACTCCCTCCAGCGACCTCCCAAAACCCCTCCTATCCTATGGTTGAGATGTGTCCACGTAGACCCATAGATCTATGGCCTTCGTTGCTTCGCAACTTCGGCATTCGAGGGTTTAGTTGTGTAATACCCTCTTTAATCCCAGAGTGGTTAGCATCGGGTTGACCATAGTCTAGATCCAATGGCCAGGAGAGATCCCGACACATTCTCAGATCGACGATCATCGTCGCTTCATGACTTCGACATTCGGGGATTTCACTCGCTTAACACTCTCTTTCTCCCGTAGTAGGACTTCGTCGAAGTTCTATATGCAAATCCTTCCACTAGTTGATCGAACGGTTGGGGGGAGTTCTCAATGGACTCCCCAGATCAACGACTCACAATTCTAACTCAAAGGTCCCTTGTTCTCAGTAATAGGACACTCCTAGAGGGACACTTGTAAACTCAGAACTCGCGGGAAAAATGTGTGGCACATGCCTCCGGTCAATGACATCTCTTTACTATGTCATGAGGCCGCCACACATGGCATCACCATTGCTCGACACATGGACCCCCATGTGCTTTCAACGTGACACGCACATCCACACAATCAGACGGTCGAGAGGGGTCTTGGAGGATCCTTAGATCGACGACCCATAATACTTCGCGACTCCGACATTCACAGGTTTTGGTGTTATAAAACCTTTGTTCTCCCAAAGTGGTCAACGTTGGAATGACCACGACGTAGATCCATCTGTCAGGGGATATCCTGAATACCCTTAGATCTACAACTTGTGTTACTTCATGACCAAGAAGATGATTGGGGTTTAGAAAGGGGACAAAGCCCACGATTACAGGTAACTGACCGCCAGCCGCCGATCATCCTTCAAGTTACCGGTTCAACAGGTCGCCTTCGATGCATTTGGACGTTGCAGTGTTCATTCACCTCAGAGTTCTAGAATTCCGGAGTCTCGAACAACTTAGCTCATTTTTTAGTGTAGCGATGGGTTCCATGGACCTGGTCCTATGGAAATTTGTCAAGCTCCATAGGCTACACTCTTTAACTCTTAGCCAAGATTTTGGATTAAGGTCGTGGGCATGAGCCCATGGTCTCTTGGACAACTGGTTTGAAGGGAGCACCCTCCAATTCACAGAACTTAAGTTCTAAAATGGGGAGAGGTATTTTTGAACTAGCCCAGAGGCCAAACTTGTCACCTTACACCCATTCAAATGTGACGGCTTACAAAAGAGAAGTAAGCATTATAACCATTAATTTCACGCGAAGCATAATTAATCACAATTATAGACATTCAAATAATGCATTTCAATCCAAGTGCATAGGGTAAATGAAATAATTATCTATTACAATCGATCACTGACCAACTGACTGTGGTTGTTCGCCTTTCCACCCAACCATAGAGTCATAGGCATTCATTCTTAGCACTCGAGCCACCCCCGTGCCAAGCCATGATATCACTAGGGAACCTTTGCAGTTTTTCAGAGGTTCTTTCTCTGTCATAGTCTCTATGATTTTTATCATATGCTCCCTCAACATCAAGCTTGTAACATTTTTCTCAGGTCATGTTTTCTACAAATTCTCCTAGATCCTTTCTTTTGTTCTTTCCTTTTTTTTTTAAACCAGAATGACTTAAACCCTTTTGTTATTCTTCTCAGCTGGAGAGCCTCACACGCTCCTCCTCTTTCTCTCTGCATATCTGGGTCGCATGCCCCCTGTGAGCAATGTTTCCTTCTTGTCTGCCTTCGTGTGTGTTCTTGCATGCTCTTTTTCCTCCCTAGGAAGGCTCTCGACCTGTCTGGTTCCTCTTGTCATAAGAAACTCGGGTTAGTCTAAACCTACAGGAAAACTACACTATGTGGTACTCCGGGCTGATAGTTTTCTATCTCCATAGCCAGACTCTCCATGCTTCCATTCATGGGGGTAGTTGATTGTTCAACCACCGGTCCTTCTTTCATTAACTAATTCTTCCTTGGAATCCGAATGAGGCTTATTATTTCAACAAAGAGAATTTTGGGTCATTTTGACATAATAAACTCTCTCTAGATTTTCCTCACTCTTTCCTCTAGGGATATCATGGTCAGTGCTTCAAGGCTTCACCCCATAGTCAATTATTGACAATCTAAACAATAATACATTTGTACCATAGCATGGTAATCATAATTAATGATGGGGGAAACATGGGTATTACACGAGACTTATTATGTGAGAATAAAACTAATGTTCGTGAGAAAGAGGCTAATCCCCTACTTGTTTGGATTAAAAAAGTTACTCAAAGAGTTTTAATTATTTCTTCTTAGTTTGTCGAGTTCATGGGTTTCCATATCTATGCTTTAATTTAAACACAATTTCATTTCTTGTTTTCTCTTTTGTTTATATTCATGTGCAGCAAGTCCGTCTCTTTCAATGGCATTTTTGTGTTCCGAGTATCGCTTGGCGTTTCTTTCTTGTAAGCATCAAAACACTGAAAAGAACTTGGTAAGAAAAGCAGAATTCACAAAGTCTTCCTCATCGAATATATCTAAAAGCCCTGCCTTTAAACCAAATCGGGACGTTGGAAATATTTCTATCAAATCCTTTGATTTTTCAAAGTAAATCGAATTATCTGACAAACCATTGTACTTCAACTCCACAATCAATCCATGCATTTTTCATTTTGAGCCGACAAAGCTTATAGCTGAAGCGAAACCGCATCTTGATTACGATTTTTTATTAAGTGTAAATTTATATCTGAGTAAATTAATTTTTCAGTAAGTGTAAGTTTCAATTTTTTCCACTTCTAACTTCAAAATTAGAAACAAAATTTGTAATATTAGTTTTTTTCCAGCTTTGCATTAATCCTTGACTACTTTTAGAACAAGGGCCTAATCATAATAATTTGGATAAGCATTAGTGTCACAATCCAGATAAACGGTCGTGCCCATTAAGAAAGAATTATTAAATTGTGGAAAAAGAGCACAGCGGACCAGTAGCAACAAGGATAAGACCATTCGTATCTGATCATACTTTATGATTGTGGATTTTACATTTTTCTTTCTATTTGACTTTTCTGTCTAATATCTACCTCGAAGTGTTGTCGTTTCTTCATTACTTGTGCATTGATTTTGATTGTTTTGATGTAGTTTCTTCATTAATTGTGGATTGATTATGATGGTTTTGATCTTAAAACTAAAGTGAGTAAGTTTTAAAAAAAATTGTTTTTATTTTTATTTTTATTTTTTGTTTAGTCAGATTTTATATAAAGATTGGATTTTATAATTTCATTGGTCTGAGTTTAATGGTTAAGAACATGTGTTTCTTTTTAAAAGATTACATGTTCAAATCCAAAGAGGGTAGGGTATGTATATCTCAGTAGTCATGATTCCTTGTTACACAAACAAAGAGGTCTCATATTATTAAGAGAAAAATTAGTTTTCAATTTTTTTACTTAAAAAGAAAAATTAGTTTTCAATTTTTTCACTTAAAAAAATATGATTTAGAAAGATTTAAATTCCTCTTCTTATATGAAAATACATAATTATAAATCTATGATAAACATAGTTAAAAAAATCACTCGTTGATATAAAAATGTTTTGCATACCATAAACATTGAAATATTTTATATGACATTGGCATTGAAATATGTTTTTTTATTATTCATATGTTTTTTTTTTAAATATTACATGTCAAATAATATTGATATAAACATATTTTACTTATTTACAATAGGTATTAAAATGTCTTTTTTATTATTCGTATTTTTTTAAAAGTACCTCTTATATATTTATTAATCACATCATTTAAATCAAAATTTAATAAAAATACTTTTAATCATTTACCACGACTAATTTTTATTTATTTATAATGATTTGATTTAACTTTTCACATTAATGAATTACTTCTAAGCATTCCCATTCTACAACCCATTTGATAAAATTAGTTTGACTTGACATAAATCCCCTGGGGTAAGCGGATATATTTTAGTTATTTGTCAAAAATAAAAATTAATTAGCACACTACATTCACTCTGACAGAATGGTTAGTCTGATGATGCGGCAATGGCTATTTTATAGTCTGATAATTCAAGGAATCTGCATGCAGCCTTTGCAATTTCTCCATACAAGGATGGCACGTGACTCTTCAAACATTTCTCCATGCGAGGATGGCACGCGACTCTTGAAAACCATTAAGCTATCTGGAAACTGGAAAGTTGGTGTTGGAACCCCACAATCAAGAGAATTATGAGGAACCACAAAAGTCGGGAAACCCAAGTTCCTCCACTGAGCGCTAGGCTCTTGAAAACCATTAAGCTATCTCAAAACCAAGAAGTTGGTTCTTGTGAAGGTAGGACTTCTTGGAGCGCTGGAGAGAGTTCATGACATTCTAAAGTCCGCCATAACAACGTTGGAGTTCATGGAATTCTAAAGTCCACCATAGCAACGCTGGAGAGATTTCATGGCATTATAGAGTCCGTCATAGAAAAAATAATGGTGCTACTTCTCTGCATCAATTATCTGCTCCACTGGGAGATCCTGTAATTATCACATGACTGTAAGTCAATGAAATTGTACTAATCATACGCTACATGCAGTAAACCTGTATTAAACTCTAAAACAATCATATTTGAATCCATTAAAATTGGATAGATTTTACTATACAGTACTATTAGGATATCCATACATCAAATTGCATGTCAACTTCTTTAGTATGTTTTATATTGTTTACAACTTATAACATATTAGGAACCTACTTTATGCTTAAGGCTCATTACCTCTTTCTTGCTCAGGCATATATGACTTTCTAGAAACCTCACTTTGGCATACAAACCTAATGCAAATTCCTTTTGAAAATCAAAATATTCAATAAAAATTGATATTATGTTTCTAATCGACCCTTGTCATATACTACCTTGACAATAAGTAATAAGCCTTTTGGAGATGAGGCATTATTTTTTGTGCAATATAAAGCTCTAGTTTCTCTTGACATGGTTTGAGACCATTAAGAAAGGACACACATTTCCTAGCTCTTCTTGCATAGAAACATGTAGTTCATGTCTTCCATATAACATCTTTTGACATCTATCCATGTATTTTCCAAGGCCAATTGAAGCATGATTCATGGAACAAAGAAATGTGTTAACCTTTCCCGCAAAGACAAATTTCATTTTAATTCATTACTTTCATGACACAGTATCTCATTAGGTTAAAAATTCAAATTTTTTGTAGATTGCACAAGAAATCATGGTCTATACTTCAAATTATCTGTAGATTGCATAAGAAAACATGATTTAGACAATTTACAAAAGGTGCTTACTGGTCTCATCGCTATTTATTTTTTAAACTTCCTCATAATAGGTTCAAAAATCAAGCAAACTCTAGGATCTACAACCCGTCAAGGAAACTGTGCGCAACACAGTGACAAAATACTGCGCACCACAAGATTCATTTTTGAATACTCAAGACTTATCACGTAGTTCACGAACTACACGATTTGTTGTGCACTGTGATATAAATGCTTAAAGAATGATTTATGGATGTAGAATAACACAATGTTATGCTTAGCACATAAACTCAGAAATACACATGAAATTTGACAACACACAAAATACTTGATATTAATAAACTTCGACACACTGCGCGTAGTTACAGAATATAATATTGTGATGAGCTTCAACTCCAATGAATTCTTCTGACTTTACATAAATAGAGCTTGTACTCAGACTTCTTCAACTCCTCAGTTGCTTTTGTTTCTCCTTCACAACTCTGTTCTCTTTACCTCTCTGCTTCTTCTCTGTATCATTGCATCTTCCTTCTTTACTAACTAAAGAATCGAACTTATATAAACTACGACTGAGACTTCATATAGAAGTAAGACTAAATTAACATTAAATATGACCATTAATATGATTGACACTTCATCTACTTAACTGAACTCGAGAAAGATAAAGATTGGCTCCATTTATAACTTTCCTCTTATAAGATAAAAATGAATTTCACTGTGGAAAATCTGGATAACAACTCTGAAAACTCTCCTCTTGTCGACTGACTTATACTGAGTTTGAGTAAACGTGCAACATTGCACTTGCAGACTATCAGACTAACTGACTGACAATTTGGCTGACTGGCAGAACTACTAACAAATTGACTGATAGACAAATCGACAAAGACGTGAAAATATCACCGACTTGTAATTACTATTTCCAACACTCCCCCTTAATTATAGGTAGGTGGGATTACAAAAGAAAATTACATCAAAAATTGAGATTACAATTTTACTGTCACTCATCTGTTACTGCACAGACTCCCATATTGTTGCATAGATGTTGAAAAGAATCTCTTGCTAAAGCCTTTGTAAAAATGTCTGCAACTTGTTCTTTTGATATGCAAAACTCTAAACGGATCTCTTTGTTATTCACCAATTCTCTGATAAAATGATACATTGTATCAATATGCTTGGTTTTCTTGTGAAACACATGATTCTTTGATAACATGATGGATGAATTGTTGTCGCAAAATATTGTAGTTGGTTCATGTTGTTCCTACCACAAATCTTGTAACATTCTTCTCATCCAAATTGCTTGACAAGTTGTGATGTACTATGCTTATGCTGAAGAAAGAGTCACTATGGGTTTCTTCCTTGATGCCCATGATACCATACTTGTTCCAAAATGAAACATGTACCTGGAGGTACTTTTCCTATCATCTATGTTGCCTCCATAATCATTGTCAGTGTATCCAATGAGTCTGGAATCTTCTGAAGTAGAATATCTAATGCCAAATTCTTTTGTTCCATTCACATATCTCAGGATTATTTTTCCTGCCTTCCAATGTGATTCTTTTGGAGTTTCCATGAACCTTGAAATTAGACTCACTCCATACATAATATAAGGTCTTTTTTCTTTGAGATACATAAGACTGCCTACCAGTCTTTTAAACAATGTGGGATCCACCTTGGACCCTTTATATTCCTTAATTAACTTCAATCATGTTATGACAGGTGTTGGGGATGCTTTTGAATTCATCATATTGAATATTTTCATAATTTCATGCACATACTTGTATTGTGAGATAAATATACCAGTTTTTGACTCGTGAACTTCTATTCCCAGAAACTATCTCATTATCCCTAAATCAGTCATTTCAAATTCATCCTTCATGACTGACTTGAATTCTTCTATACCAAAATCACCTATAAATATCAAATCATCTACATATAAGCAAACAATTAACATGTTGTCTTGCCGATTTGTTTTGATGTGTAGTGTTGGCTCACTTTCACTTCTCTGAAATCCATTCTGAGTGAGATAGGAATCTAGGGGATTGTACCAAGCTCTGGGAGCTTGCTTTAACCCATATAGTGCTTTCTTCAATCTGTACACTTTGTCTTCTTATCTTGTAACCTCATAACCTTGTGGTTGTTCCACATATACTTCTTATTCTAAGTTTCCATTCAAAAATGTTGACTTTACATCCATCTGATAAACTGGCCACTTGTACTGTGTGACAATGGATAACACAGTGCTGACTATGTCCATGCGCACAACTGGTGCAAATGTTTCATTTGAATCAATTCTAGGTTGTTGTGTAAAACCTCTTGCAACTAACCTTGCCTTGTACTTCTGAACAATTTCATTTGCATATTGCTTGGTTTTATAAATCCACTTGACAATTATAACATCATTGTCTTTAGGTACATCTACCAATTTTCATGTTCGATTGTTCTCTATGCATTTGATTTATTCATCCATGGCTTGTGCCCATATATCATCTTTGACAACTTCTTCAAAAGTTAATGGATCATTTATTTGTGAAAACAAAGAAAAAATTGAAAATGAATTTGTTGCGTCCTCATTATAGATGTTGCACATAATTCTTGTCTTTCTTGGCAACAGACTTGCTAATGTTGGATCTAAGGATGTAGAACTACTTGGACTGCTTGTTGATGTTTGTTTTCCTTTAGGTGTAGATTGCGCACCTATTGTTCTTACTGGAGTATTATGCGTTGTGATTTGTGTCGTAGTGTCAGATGTAGAAGGGACTGTGCACTAACCTATGCATGGTGTTTGAACCACTTCATCTTCTGTGTCATCATGCTCCATTTCGTCAATAATTTTGACTGTCTTTGCTATGCTTCCATCCCATGCTTCATTCTGTAGATTTTAACCTTGTACAATATTTACTGCAAACTGATTTTCAGTAAAATAACAGAAAATAAACAATGGAAAATACAAACATTACACAGAGATTTTTCCCCTCGAAACCCAAACCGGAAAAACCAGCATACAATATATTCATTCATAGCGAGACATTGTTTACAATACAATATATAGGAGCCAACGGAATCCAAATGTTGGGTATGTGTTATATTCTTTTCATGAGTAGTAGTGTCTGAGCGTATGCGCCGGGCCAGCACCCCCCCCCCCTTGGCGGGTGCAGGGGGGCGAATTCCCCCCACGTGGGGGTTCAAGGGAAGCACCCCCGAGAAAAAAAATTCTGCCTCGAAAAATGTGTCACATATTTTTCTACCTCGAAAAATGTGTCACATATTTTAGGTGGTTTTTCGGCAAATGATTTCTTTACCAATGGTTTTCTATTTCTAGTTAAGGAATTAGGGTTGTTAACTAATCCAGGTAATTGGGTTAGGGTTTTGGATGTCATTGGCTCCTATATGTGTATTGTATTGTAAACAATGTATCACTATGAATGAATATAGAATATGTTGGTTTTCCCAGTTTGGGTTTCCAAGGGAAAAATATCTGTGTAATGCTTGTATTTTCCATTGTATCTTTTCTATTCTTTTACTGAATATTTGTTTGTAGTAGATATTGTACAAGGTTAAAATCTACACCAAAACCCTAACCCAATCACCTAGATTAGTCAACAACCCTAATTCCTTAACCAGAAATAAAAATCCATCGGCAAAAAACCATGTGTCGAAAAACCGCCCAACAATGGACACGAAAATCGAGGCAACACAAAAAACGAGGCAAAATGCGACATGTTTCTCGAGGAAAAAAAATTTCCACGAACCACTACTCGTGCAAAGAATATAACACATACCCAACACATTCTCCACAAACTGAACATCGCGGTTGATTATGAATTTTCTTGTGACAAGGTCATACAACTTGAATCCTTTTGTGTCTTCAGAATACCCAACAAATACACATTTATCTCCTTTGTTGTCTAGCTTCTTTCTCATCTCATCTGAAACATGTGCGTATGTGACACAACCGATTTTTTTTAAGTGTGCCACATTATGCTTTAATCCTATCCAGGATTCTTGAGGAACTGTTTTCTTCGGACTCTTTGTCAAAGATCTATTCAATGTGTATACTACAATTGCTACTGCCTCATCCCAATACTCATTTGAAAAATGTTTGGTTGCCAACATACTGCGCGCCATTTCCATGATGGTTTTGTTCTTTCTTTCTGCAACACCATTTTGTTGTGGTGTGTATCACACGGTAAATTGTTTATAGATGCCATGAATTTTACAAAAGTTCTAAAATTATCTTGAAATTTATTCTCCTCCTCTATTAGTTCTTAGACAGTTGATGTAATAACCACTTTGCTTCTCCATAAGTGATTTAAACTGCTGAAAACAACCCAATGCGTCATATTTATGCTTTAAGAAATAAATCCATGTCTTTCTTGAGAAATCATCAATGAATGTTAGAAAATATGTATTGCCTCCTATAGATGGAGTTTGCATTGGTCCACAAATGTCTGAATGTACAATTTCTAGTGGATCTTTTGCTCTGTAAGACTTTCCAACTGGAAATGATTCTCTGTGTTGATTTCCAAATATGCAGCCTTCACATATCATTTATTGTTTATCAATCAATGGAAAACCTTTTACCATATCCTTTGTGTGTAGCAACTTCAGACCTCCAAAGTTCAAATGTCCAAATCTGAAATTGCATAACCAGGAATCATCTTGAACTTCAGATTAGAAAGTCGGTTTTATCTCTGTGCCATTTTCACCCTTCTTGGTACTGCACACACTATTTTCTTCATTGGAACTGCGCACACTTTCTACTATAAATGCAGTGTCTGACTACACATATTTTTCTTTACCAACAATTGCATTGTATTCTTCTTCTTGGTTGGATTCAATGTTAATGGGAAAATTTTGTTACTTGTCATCTGGATTTTTGCAATAAGTTGATTGCTTGGGCATTTATCCATGATCACACAATGATTATCTTCCATGTAGAATATGTATCATTTATGTAACAATTGTCTTGTGCTCATCAGATTATGCTTCAGACCAGAAACATAATATACATCAGGCATAACCTTTTGTTCTCTTTTCTTAGTTAAAATGTTTATACTGCTTTTTCCTAAGACAATGACTTGGATATATGTTCCAAGTGTAACCTTGGTTTGGACTGACTCATCCAAACTAGAAAACAATTCTATGTTTCATGTCATGTGGTTACTGTAGCTTGAATCTAAATACCATATGTCACATGGAATTGATTGAACAATATTGCATTCAATTGGGGATACTATAGGCATTGCCTCAGTGTGCGCCATAAACATAGGGTGAGTTTGGTTATTTATGTTGTTTGACTGATCTTGACTTTTCTTGTTCTGATTATATTGTCTCTTTATTCACTCATATGCACAATGTTCATACTTTTTACAATAATGGCATTGAATATTTGATTTTTCAGTTCTCTAACCACTTGACTGAATGGTATTTGGGTTTTGACCTCTTCCACCAGTATTTCCAAGACTACTACTGCATCCACCTCTGACAGAACTTCTTCCTCTGCCTCTAGAGTTAGCTCTCCCCCTTCCTCTTCCACATATTATAGATTACTGCACGAAAAATGCATTCTCTAATGACATACTTGACCTATTCAATCTGTGTTCGTGAGTAATGAGGGAAGCTTGTAGTTCATCTACACTAAACTGACTCAAGTCTTTGCTCTCTTCTAGAGTCACAACTAAGGTATCAAATTTAGGAGGAAGACTCCTACGTACTTTCTCAGCAACACTTTTGTCTTCTATGATTTCTCCATGAGATTTAATCTGATTTATCAGACCAATGACATGGGTATAAAAGGAATCTATTGTATATGTATATTTCATTGACATAGTTTCAAAATATCCTCTAAGAATTTGTAGTTTTGAAGTCTTTACTTTGTCCATACCTTGATAAGTGGTTTGTAATATGTCCCATGCCTCCTTAGCTTGCTTTGTTGATGCAAATCTTGGAAGTATGCTCTCATGCATGGCTTGATGTATGTAAAACAATGCCTTTCCATCCTTCTTTCTTTGATCTTTCAAGACATCCTTCTCAGCTTGTGTGAGTGCACTATATGTTTTATGATCTATTGGTTCCACATATCCATTCTCGACTATATCCCATACATCTTGACCTCGAAATAGTGCCTTCATGGTCAAGGAACACATCTCATAATTCTTGCCTGGAGAAGTGGGAGGTTGCAGATTTGAAGCAGAAGCCATATTTCACTTTTCAACAGATTTTATGCTCTTGACCTTGTTCTTATAGAACCTTCTCTTGATCAAACTTTCTTTGATCAACCTGCTCTAATACCATATCTCGGATCTACAACAATGCGCTAAGGAAACTGTGCACAACACAGTGACAAAATATTGTGTGTCACAAGATTCATTGTTGAATACTCATGACTTATCACGCAGTTCACAGACTACACGATTTGTTGCACGTTGTGATATAAACGCTTAAAGAACGATTTATGGATTCATGATAAACAGTGTTAAGATTAGCACATAAACTCAAAAATACACATGAAATTTGACAACACACAAAATACTTGATATTGATAAACTTTGACGCATTGCACACGGTTACAGAATACAATACTGTGATGAGATTCGACTCTAATGAATTCTTCTGAATTTACAGACACATATATTGTGCTCAAACTTCTTCAACTTCTGAATTGTTGTTGTTTCTCCTTCATGACTCTGTTCTCTCTACTTCTCTGCTTCTTCTCTGTATCATTGCATCTGCCCTCTTTACTAACTAAAGACTCAAACTTATATAAACTATGACTAAGACTTCCTATAGAAGTAATATTGACTCAACATTAAATACGAAATTAATACAACTGACTCTTCATCTATTTAACTGAACTCGAGAAAGATAAATATCGGCTCCATTTATAACTCTCATGCTTGTCGATTGACTTATATTGAGTTAGAGTAAATGATGCAGTCGCACCCTCACCGGCACATCCGCATCCTCAGAACCTTCTTTCCACTCGGCCCGAAGAACTCCAAGGTTCTTCTATTTCCCTATCGGGAAATCTGCACCCCACAGGTTCTCTTCGGCACAATCCTCCCTTCTTTGCTTTCAGAGGATGGGAACTCGCGGCTTTGTAAGTTCTCAGTTGATCACAGGGCTCTTGAATCCCTGAGACCCGATGGCCAGTCTAAACACTAACTTTTTCCCTGTCCTCTATCGGGACTTCGGCTCTATCGCAACCTCGGTTCTATCGCAACTTCACCTCTATCGCGACTTTTCTCTATCGTGACTTCGCTACTCGCGATACCAAGCCCTCGGGTTTCCAACTCCCGATACCCGATGCACCGAAACGTCGATACGATCCTATCGCGCTTTCGCGACTCGCCACCTCGCGTCCTCGTGACTTGGAGTTCCCAATACTTGGTCTCTCACCCTGCGAACTCCTGAGTTCGCGAGATCTCTCGATCTCTGCCACCTGTCTTACACTTCTCCAACTCCTTGTGGCCCACACTGTCTATGAAATTTTCAGGATATCGCGTATTGCAATATCACGATTCTCGTTGCAAACACTTGGAGCTTCACTTTGCGAGTCCCCGATACACGATGCTACGTGTAGGCCCGATGGCTCCTTCTGAATCGGATCAATGAATCTGCTCCCTCCTGGGCTTTGAATCCCTCGCACGTTCTCGTCGTAACCTCCTCACACCTTCGTGAGATCCGACGGTCCACGGAACTTTGCGAAACCTCCTCGGAGGAATCCGACCGTCCGCTCTTTCCCAAATGGGTTTCTGCAAAATGAACACAATACTTCCCCACGAAGACTGGCTCACCTGCATGCAAGCTTTCAACACTTGCTCGAACAATTCAATGCACGATCCCTTTGTGCAACCCTTCGACGAATTCGAAGGCCTACTCCTCTTGATCTTGTTCTCGACTCCTCAAGTCCTTTTGAGAACTTCTTTCACGCACTCCTTGCGACAAATCCTCAACAATGTCTAAGTGTTCAAGGCACTCGACTCTGCGCACTCCTGCAGCAGCAATCTCCCAATACTCTTCTCAAAATCGCAACTCTGAGACTTAGCTTAGCCTGCGCACTCCTTGCACGACACTGTGCCTAACTGTACTTCTAAGAAATGAGAACAAAATTTATCCCTAATTGAACCCTTCTGTCAACACACTCCTTACGAAAAATTCGACTGCACTCCTTGCAGGAATTCTCTGGTTCAAAATAGAGAAACAATTGAAACTAATTTCTCCTTCCCTCTCAGACTTCAATTCAACCATGAAATCACATACACAGCATATAAAAGCAAATGTATGACAGGAAGCAAAAATTCATGAGCATAACATCAACAAACAGAGAATAGACACATAACCATGGATTGAATCAAAGCTTTCTTCTATTAATTCAATATCTGTACATGGGTGTTCGTTTACACAGTTCTCTGCTTGCTCTTGCTCTTCCTTAATGCTTGATGATAATACAATGATACAATGAGGGTGTCTATATCTGTTTTCCCTCTTGCGCTCTAAAGCTATCAAATCTAGAATTAAATATTCTATCTACTTTACATTAACTATCTTAAATGCCTCATCTACCTAAGGAAGAGAGCTACCCGCTCAAGGTCCATTACAATGTACAAGTGCGCCTTCATAAATGGCTTCATTAAAGACTTGTGCAACAATCTCAAAGTGTTTTCAAAATTTGGTGTTGGCTTGTCCAACAGTCTTCTGCTCCCGCGCTGGCTCACTTGATGAGTTGGCGATGCTCCTGCATCATATTACTCCTCGGCTTGAAAAATTTCATGGGCTCCTCTCCATGAGCTCTTGCACGGTCTGTCCATTCTTTTGTATCATCGCTTCAGTCTCCCAGTTGGCATCTTCCACTGGGTGATTCTTCCATTTGACCAGATACTCGAAGTATTATTTTCTTCTGGATATTTTACCCACTCTCTTATCCAGTATGCACTCCATCTGTGGCTTCTCTGCAATCGACATCTGGTTCGTCAACTGGATCACTGGTTACTCAGTTGTAGTCTTTGCTTCTCCAGCCCTGTATGGGTACAAATCTGCGATATTGAATATCGAAGATATTCCAATGCCATCCAGAAACTCAATGTCATAAGCATTCTCTCAGAATTTCTTCAGGACTCTGCATGGCCCAATTTTCTTCATTTTTAGCTTGTTGTATGTTCCCCTTGGGAACCTTTCCTTTCTCAAATGAGCCAGAACTAGATCACCTACTTCAAACTGAAGTTGTCTCCGATGCTGATCTGCTCTGCGCTTGTATTCCTGATTTGAGTCTATCAGTCGCTGCTTCACCCTGCTGTGAAGTTCCTTCATCGCTTCAACGAATTCTTCTGCACTAGCACTACTAGTCGCAGTCTGTTCTGAATCTCGCAATTCAGAAAATCCTCTCGGGTGCATTTCATATACAACCTAAAATGGACTCTTTCCTGTGCTCCGATTCACAGATTCGTTGTATGCAAACTCTGCCTGTGGTAATATCTGATCCCAGCTGCTATGGTGCTATGTCACCAAGCTCCTCAGCAAGTCTCCCAGACTTTTGTTGACCACTTCTGTTTGTCCATCTATCTGTGGATGATAAGTAGAACTAAACGCCAAGTTAGTTCCTATCTTCTTCCATAAGGTCCTCCAAAAATTCCCTATGAATTTAGTGTCTTTGTCCGAAACAATACTTTTCGGCAACCCATGAAGTCGAATGACCTCCTTGAAAAATAGATTCGTGATGTGAGTCGCATCGCTGGTCTTCTGGCATGGGATAAAATGTTCCATCTTTGAAAACCTATCCACCACCACAAATATGGAATCAACACCTCTTTGTGTCCTCGGCAAACCCAATACAAAATCCATGCTTATCGCCTCCCATGGTCTCTCCGGTATGGGCAGTGGTTGATAAAAACCCGCATTTTTCTTCCTTCCCTTCGAATGCTGGAAAATTCTACATCTGTCAACGAACCTCTTGAAATCTGCATGCATCCCTGGCCAAAAGTAAGACTCGCTTAGCTTTGCGAATTTCTTTTCATGACCAAAATGTCCTGCTAAGCCCCCACTGTGTTTCTCCTTCAATAAGTTCTCCCTCATGGAGCAATTTGGAATACACAGTTGATTGCCTATGAATAACAATCCTTCCTAGATCACATAATCTATCCAAGGACTTCGATCTCTGAGAACTGGATTCTCAGCTGCTTCATATGCTTCTCCAAAATCTGCATCTCCTGCATACATGTCCCTAAGATTTTCAAAACCCAACATCTTGACTCGGAATTCCTGCAGCAATAAACACTTCCTACTCAAAGCATCAGCCACTTTGTTAGCAGTACCCAAAATATGCTTAATCACAAATGTGAAATTCTGCATATACTCTACCCATTTAGCATGTTTCTGATTCAACTTCTCTTGTTGACTCACAAACTGTAATGCATGATTATCACTGTACAATACAAATTCTTTCGGGATCAAGTAATGCCTCCACTTCTTCAATGCCTGTATGATAGCATAAAATTCCTTATCATACATGGAGTATTTCAGTGTCGCCTCATCCAGCTTCTCGCTGAAATATGTAACTGGCCTGTCGTCCTGACTCAAGACTGCTCCTATGGAAAATCCACTTGCATCACATTTCACCTGAAATGTCTTCTGGAAATCCGACAACACCAACACCGGTTGTTCCGTGATCTTCTGCTTCAACAGATTGAAGCTCTTCTCCGCATCTGCTGTCCAATGAAAAGACTTATGCCGCTTCTTGACTGTGTCCATCATCGCTGCACTAATTCCACTGAAATTCCTGATAAATTTCTGGTAGAAACTAGCTAAACCATGAAAACTCCTCACCTCGAAAATATTTCTCGCTGATGGCCAATTCTTGATCACTTCTACCTTATCCAGATCCATCCTCAACACATTCACCTAAATAGAAAAACCCAAATAAATGAGTTATGTCTTCATAAATGAGCACTTCTTCATGTTAATCAACAACTTCTCCTGCTATAGCTTCCTCATCACAATGGCCAAATGCTTCAAATGTTCAGCCTTGGTCTTGCTGAAAATCAGTATATCATCCAGATATACAACGACAAACTTTCTGATGAATTCCCTCAGGACTTCATTCATAAATCTCATAAATGTACTCGGTGGATTTGTCAATCCAAACAACATGACTAGCCATTCATACAGTCCTTCGTTTGTCTTGAAGGTTGTCTTCCACTCATCGCCTTCTCCCATGCGAATATGGTGATATCCGCTTTTGAAATCAATCTTTGAAAAATAATTTGCCCCACTCAGGCAATCCATCAGATCATCCATTCTTGGCAATGGGAACCTGTACCTGATGGTTATCTTGTTGATTTCCCTTGAGTCGGTACACATTTTCCAGCCTCCATCTTTCTTTAGACTAAATACTGTCAGAACAGCCCATGGGCTCAAGCTTTCCCTAACCAATCCTTTGTCCAATAACTCCTGGACCTGCCTCTTGACCTCTTCATTTTCTTGCGGCGTCAACCTATACGCAACTTTGTTTGGAAAACTAGCTCCTGGTATGAGATCTATGTGATGACTCACACTTCTCATTGGTGGTAACGAACGAGGTAATTCATCCACCACGATGTCGGCAAACTCTTCCAGCAGTTCCTAAATCTCATCTGGTAGATCATCCACTCTTGTGCTGGTCAGAACAATCCTCGGCTTTCTGACCACAAATAATTGTGGATCTTCCTTCTTCTCCATCTCCATAAGAAGCTCCTTCCCACTCATGAGAAGTATTGTGTGGCTTACTTCCGGTTTCACCTCCTTATCCTTTATCAGAAGCAATCTGTGTGTCCTCCCATCCTTCTCCAGGGTATATGTGTTCATTCTCCCATCATGAACTACATTTCTGTCATATTGCCATTGTCTACCCAACAATAAATGACATACATCCATAGGAATGACATCACATAAGACCTTATCATTATATCCACCTATCTTGAATTCCACTAAACATTGTTAAGTAACACTCGCCTGATGTCCCTTCTGTAGCCATGAAACTTTATATGGACTCGGGTGATCAGTTGTCTCTAGCTCCAGCTTTTCCACCATCTCGGTTGAAACGAGATTATCCGTGCTACCACTGTCAACAATAACCTTGCATACCCAGTCCTTGGTTTTGCAAGATGTCCTGAACAGTCTGGTCCTTTGAGCTAGGTCCTCCACCTCCTTTCTGGGTGTTAAGAGAACTTTACGCATCATCAGTGACCTCCCAACTTCTTTATCTTTGGTCTCAACATCCCGCCTCTGCGCCTCAGTGATGTGAGATTCCCCAATGTCCTTCTTTTCTTCTGGACACTCAAATGACCTGTGACCATTTTTCCCACATGTGAAACATGTGATGACTCCACATCGACCTCTTCCTCTACCTCTAGTACGAGGAAAAGTGTTGGCGTCAACATAATCTCCCTACTGCTCATTATACTTCCCTCTCTGTTCAATGTATGGTCCTCTCTGTGAGGTCCCACCTCTTTCAATTTTACACTGAGGTTTCTTCCATTCCTCCTTGGGCTTCTGATATTTCTCCTGGGAAACTGTTTTGCCTATGAGATGACTCCTGCCTCGCCCTTGCTGACCTTGCTTTCGGTTCATCTTCTCTTCGGCTTTCAGAGCCATCAGATAAGAATTCTCCACCATCCTGATGGTAATCATGCTTAATTCATACTAAATATTGTATCTCAGACCATTCAGATATCTAGCAACCTTCTCATCATCGCTCTCCCGATGACCTGCTATGATGTTCAATCGATAGAATTCCTCAGTGTATTCTTTCACCGTCATCAGCTTCTGTCTCAGGTTCTGCATCCTCCTGAACAGAGTAATTTGATAGTCTCTTGGGATGAACTTCACCTTCATATTCGTGATCATCTGATACCAACTCTTGATCTTCTGCTTTCCTTTGCAGCGTCTATCAGCTTGTAGCTCATCCCACCACAATGCTGCATGTCCTTTAAAGCGTGTGACAACATGTCGGACCTTCTTGTCCTCTTCAATCTCTTCATAGTCAAAGTAGGTATCAAGAGCTCTAATCCAATCCAGTAGCTCTTCCGCATCCATATTCTCCTCATAGACTGGAATGTCCATCTTTGCCTTCGCACCCATTCTGGCGATAGCTTTTATCAACCGCTCCATTGATGCATCTTCAGCTGCAAATTCCTGTTCGCGTTGAGCCTCAATTTCATCCTCAAAATCACGAAGATGCCCTGCACTAGCTGTGCATCTCTCAGCTATTTCCATCTCCTCGAGTCTTGCTCGGAGATCTCTCATCTATCTCTCCATTTCTGGATTTCCTGTTGGCCTACCTCTTCTTCGCACCTCCCTATCTTATGGGTTGGGTGATTGTCTTTCTCTTCTGGGCGGCATGGTAAATTCCCCCTTCTCTGCTACAGAAAGCAAAGAACTTCCGGCTCTGATACCACTTGACGCAGTTGCACCCTCACTGGCACGTCCGCTTCCTCAGGGCCTTCTTTCCACTCGGCCCGAAGAACTCCAAGGTTCTTCTATTTCCCTATCGGGAAATCTACACCCCACAGGTTCTCTTCGGCGCAATCCTCCGTTCTTTTCTTTCGGAGGATCAGAAATCACGGCTTTGAGAGTTCTCAGTTGATCGCAGGGCTCTCGAATCCCCGATACCCAATGGCCAGTCTAATGCTGACTTTTTCCCTATCCTCTATCGCGACTTCGGCTCTATCGCAACATCGGCTCTATCGCGACTTCAGCTCTATCGTGACTTCGCTCTATCGCGACTTCGCTACTCGCGATACCAAGCCCTCGGGTTTCCAACTCCCGATACTCGATGCACTGAAATGTCGATATGATCCTATCGCGCTTTCGTGACTCGCCACCTCGCGTCCTCGTGACTTGGAGTTCCCAATACTTGGGCTCTCACCCTGCGAACTCCCGAGTTCATGAGATCTCTCGATCTCTGCCACCTATCTTACACTTCTCCAACTCCTTGTGGCCGACACTATCTATGAAATTTTCAGGATATCGCGTATCGCAATATCACTATTCTCATTGCGAACCCTTGGAGCTTCACCTTGTGAGTCCCCGATACACGATGCTACATGTAGGCCCGATGGCTCCTTCTAACTCGGATCAACGGCTCTGCTCCATCCTGGGCTTTGAATCCCTTGGACATTCTCGTCATAACCTCCTCACACCTTCGTGAGATCCGACGGTCCACGGAACTTTGCGAAACCTTCTTGGAGGATTCCGACCGTCCGCTCTTTCCCAAATGGGTTTCTGCGAAATGAACACAATACTTCCCCACAAAGACTGGTTCACCTGGACGCGATATTTCAACACTTGCTCGAACAATTCAATGCACGATCCCTTTGTGCAACCCTTCGACGAATTTGAAAGCCCACTCCTCCTGAGCTTGTTCTCGACTCCTCAAGTCCTTTTGAGAACATCTTGCACGCACTCCTTGTGGCAAATCCTCAACAACGTCTAAGTGTTGAAGGCACTCGACTCTGCGCACTCCTGCAGCTGCAGTCTCCCAATACTCTGCTCAGAATCGCAACTCTGAGACTTAGCTTAGCCTACGCACTCCTTGCATGGCACTGTGCCTAACTGTACTGCTGAGAAATGAGAACAAAAGTTATCCCTAATTGAACGCTTCTGTCAATGCACTCCTTGCGGAAAATTCGACTGCACTCCTTGCAGGAATTCTTTGGTTCAAAATAGAGAAACAATTGAAACTAATTTCTCCTTCCCTCTCAGACTTCAATTCAACCATGAAATCACATACACATCATATAAAAGCAAATGTATGGCAGGAATCAAACATTCATGAGCATAACATCAACACACAGAGAATAGACACATAACCATGGATTGAACCAAAGCTTTCTTCTATTAATTCAATATCTGTACATGGGTGTTCTTTTACATAGTTCTCTACTTGCTCTTGCTCTTCCTGAATGCTTGATGATAATACAATGATACAATGAGCGTGTCTATATCCGTTTTCCCTCTTTCGCTCTAAAGCTATCAAATATAGAATTAAATATTCTATATACTTTACATTAACTATCTTAAATGCCTCATCTACCTCAGGACGAGAGCTACCCGTTCAAGGTCCATTACAATGTACAAGTGCGCCTTCATAAATGGCTTCATTAAAGACTTGCGCAACAATCTCAAAGTGTTTTCAAAATTTGGTGTTGGCTTGTCCAGCTGTCTTCCGCTCCCGCACTGGCTCGCTTGATGAGTTGGCGATGCTCCTGCATCATATTACTCCTCGGATTGAAAACTTTCATGGGCTCCTGTCCATGAGCTCCTGCACGGTCTGTCCATTCTTTTGTATCATCGCTTCAGTCTCCCATCTGGCATCTTCCACTGGGTGATTCTTCCATTTCACCAGATACTCGAAGTATTCTTTTCTTCTGATCTTTTTACCCACTCTCTTATCCAGTATTGCGGCTTCTCTGCAATCGACATCTTCTTGGTCCACTGGATCACTGGTTGCTCAGTTGCAGTATTTGCTTCTCCAGCCCTGTATGGGTACAAATATGCGATATTGAATATCGCAGATATTCCAATGCCATTTGGTAACTCGATCTCAGAGGCATTCTCTCCGAATTTCTTCAGGACTCTGAATGGCCCAATTTTCTTCATTTTGAGCTTGTTGTCTGTTCCCCTTGGGAACATTTCCTTTCTCAAATGAGCCAGAACTAGATCACCAACTTCAAACTGAAGTTGTCTCCGATGCTGATCTGCTCTGCGCTTGTATTCCTGATTTGATTCTATCAGTCGCTGCTTCACCCTGCTGTGAAGTTCCTTCATCGCTTCAGCGAATTCTTCTGCACTAGCACTGCTAGTCGCAGTCTGTTCTGAATCTTGCAATTCAGAAACTCCTCTTGGGTGCATTCCATATACAACCTGAAATGGAATCTTTCCTGTGCTCTGATTCACAGAGTCGTTGTATGCAAAATCTGCCTGTGGTAATATCTGATCCCAGCTGCTATGGTGCTCTGTCACCAAGCTCCTCAGCAAGTCTCCCAGACTTTTGTTGAACACTTCTATTTGTCCATCTGTCTGTGGATTATAAGAAGAACTAAATGCCAAGTTATTTCCTATCTTCTTCCATAAGGTCCTCCAAAAATTCCCTATGAATTTAGTGTCTCTATCTGAAACAATAATTTTCGGCAACCCATGAAGTCGAATGACCTCCTTGAAAAACAGATTCGCGATGTGAGTTGCATCACTGGTCTTATGGCATGGGATAAAATGTACCATCTTTGAAAACCTATCCACCACCACAAATATGGAATCAACACCTCTTTGTGTCCTCGGCAAACCCAATACAAAATCCATGCTTATCGCCTCCCATGGTCTCTCTGGTATGGGCAATGGCTGATAAAAACTGGCATTCTGCTTCCTTCCCTTCGAATGCTGGCAAATTCTGCATCTGTCAATGAACCTCTTGACATCTGCATGTATCCCTGGCCAAAAGTAAGACTCCCTCAGCTTCGCGAATGTCTTGACATGACCAAAATGTCCTGCTAAGCCCCCACTGTGTTTCTCCTTCAATAAGTTCTCCCTCATTGAGAAATTTGGAATACAGAGTTGATTGCCTCTAAACAACAATCCTTCCTGGATCACATAATCTATCCAAGGACTCCGATCTCTGAGAACTGGATTCTCAGTTGCTTCATATGCTTCTCCAAAATCTGCATCTCCTGCATACATGTCCCTGAGATTTTCAAAACCCAATGTCTTAACTCAGAATTCCTGCAGCAATAAACACTTCCTACTCAAAGCCTCAACCACTTTGTTAGCAGTACCCAAAATATTCTTAATCACAAATGTGAAATTCTGCATATACTCTACCCATTTAGCATGTTTCTGATTCAACTTCTCTTGTTGACTCACAAACTGTAATGCATG
>ML789696.1:66936-91929 GCA_009831015.1 Picea engelmannii | reverse complement strand
TCCTAAGACAATGACTTGGATATATGTTCCAAGTGTAACCTTGGTTTGGACTGACTCATCCAAACTAGAAAACAATTCTATGTTTCATGTCATGTGGTTACTGTAGCTTGAATCTAAATACCATATGTCACATGGAATTGATTGAACAATATTGCATTCAATTGGGGATACTATAGGCATTGCCTCAGTGTGCGCCATAAACATAGGGTGAGTTTGGTTATTTATGTTGTTTGACTGATCTTGACTTTTCTTGTTCTGATTATATTGTCTCTTTATTCACTCATATGCACAATGTTCATACTTTTTACAATAATGGCATTGAATATTTGATTTTTCAGTTCTCTAACCACTTGACTGAATGGTATTTGGGTTTTGACCTCTTCCACCAGTATTTCCAAGACTACTACTGCATCCACCTCTGACAGAACTTCTTCCTCTGCCTCTAGAGTTAGCTCTCCCCCTTCCTCTTCCACATATTATAGATTACTGCACGAAAAATGCATTCTCTAATGACATACTTGACCTATTCAATCTGTGTTCGTGAGTAATGAGGGAAGCTTGTAGTTCATCTACACTAAACTGACTCAAGTCTTTGCTCTCTTCTAGAGTCACAACTAAGGTATCAAATTTAGGAGGAAGACTCCTACGTACTTTCTCAGCAACACTTTTGTCTTCTATGATTTCTCCATGAGATTTAATCTGATTTATCAGACCAATGACATGGGTATAAAAGGAATCTATTGTATATGTATATTTCATTGACATAGTTTCAAAATATCCTCTAAGAATTTGTAGTTTTGAAGTCTTTACTTTGTCCATACCTTGATAAGTGGTTTGTAATATGTCCCATGCCTCCTTAGCTTGCTTTGTTGATGCAAATCTTGGAAGTATGCTCTCATGCATGGCTTGATGTATGTAAAACAATGCCTTTCCATCCTTCTTTCTTTGATCTTTCAAGACATCCTTCTCAGCTTGTGTGAGTGCACTATATGTTTTATGATCTATTGGTTCCACATATCCATTCTCGACTATATCCCATACATCTTGACCTCGAAATAGTGCCTTCATGGTCAAGGAACACATCTCATAATTCTTGCCTGGAGAAGTGGGAGGTTGCAGATTTGAAGCAGAAGCCATATTTCACTTTTCAACAGATTTTATGCTCTTGACCTTGTTCTTATAGAACCTTCTCTTGATCAAACTTTCTTTGATCAACCTGCTCTAATACCATATCTCGGATCTACAACAATGCGCTAAGGAAACTGTGCACAACACAGTGACAAAATATTGTGTGTCACAAGATTCATTGTTGAATACTCATGACTTATCACGCAGTTCACAGACTACACGATTTGTTGCACGTTGTGATATAAACGCTTAAAGAACGATTTATGGATTCATGATAAACAGTGTTAAGATTAGCACATAAACTCAAAAATACACATGAAATTTGACAACACACAAAATACTTGATATTGATAAACTTTGACGCATTGCACACGGTTACAGAATACAATACTGTGATGAGATTCGACTCTAATGAATTCTTCTGAATTTACAGACACATATATTGTGCTCAAACTTCTTCAACTTCTGAATTGTTGTTGTTTCTCCTTCATGACTCTGTTCTCTCTACTTCTCTGCTTCTTCTCTGTATCATTGCATCTGCCCTCTTTACTAACTAAAGACTCAAACTTATATAAACTATGACTAAGACTTCCTATAGAAGTAATATTGACTCAACATTAAATACGAAATTAATACAACTGACTCTTCATCTATTTAACTGAACTCGAGAAAGATAAATATCGGCTCCATTTATAACTCTCATGCTTGTCGATTGACTTATATTGAGTTAGAGTAAATGATGCAGTCGCACCCTCACCGGCACATCCGCATCCTCAGAACCTTCTTTCCACTCGGCCCGAAGAACTCCAAGGTTCTTCTATTTCCCTATCGGGAAATCTGCACCCCACAGGTTCTCTTCGGCACAATCCTCCCTTCTTTGCTTTCAGAGGATGGGAACTCGCGGCTTTGTAAGTTCTCAGTTGATCACAGGGCTCTTGAATCCCTGAGACCCGATGGCCAGTCTAAACACTAACTTTTTCCCTGTCCTCTATCGGGACTTCGGCTCTATCGCAACCTCGGTTCTATCGCAACTTCACCTCTATCGCGACTTTTCTCTATCGTGACTTCGCTACTCGCGATACCAAGCCCTCGGGTTTCCAACTCCCGATACCCGATGCACCGAAACGTCGATACGATCCTATCGCGCTTTCGCGACTCGCCACCTCGCGTCCTCGTGACTTGGAGTTCCCAATACTTGGTCTCTCACCCTGCGAACTCCTGAGTTCGCGAGATCTCTCGATCTCTGCCACCTGTCTTACACTTCTCCAACTCCTTGTGGCCCACACTGTCTATGAAATTTTCAGGATATCGCGTATTGCAATATCACGATTCTCGTTGCAAACACTTGGAGCTTCACTTTGCGAGTCCCCGATACACGATGCTACGTGTAGGCCCGATGGCTCCTTCTGAATCGGATCAATGAATCTGCTCCCTCCTGGGCTTTGAATCCCTCGCACGTTCTCGTCGTAACCTCCTCACACCTTCGTGAGATCCGACGGTCCACGGAACTTTGCGAAACCTCCTCGGAGGAATCCGACCGTCCGCTCTTTCCCAAATGGGTTTCTGCAAAATGAACACAATACTTCCCCACGAAGACTGGCTCACCTGCATGCAAGCTTTCAACACTTGCTCGAACAATTCAATGCACGATCCCTTTGTGCAACCCTTCGACGAATTCGAAGGCCTACTCCTCTTGATCTTGTTCTCGACTCCTCAAGTCCTTTTGAGAACTTCTTTCACGCACTCCTTGCGACAAATCCTCAACAATGTCTAAGTGTTCAAGGCACTCGACTCTGCGCACTCCTGCAGCAGCAATCTCCCAATACTCTTCTCAAAATCGCAACTCTGAGACTTAGCTTAGCCTGCGCACTCCTTGCACGACACTGTGCCTAACTGTACTTCTAAGAAATGAGAACAAAATTTATCCCTAATTGAACCCTTCTGTCAACACACTCCTTACGAAAAATTCGACTGCACTCCTTGCAGGAATTCTCTGGTTCAAAATAGAGAAACAATTGAAACTAATTTCTCCTTCCCTCTCAGACTTCAATTCAACCATGAAATCACATACACAGCATATAAAAGCAAATGTATGACAGGAAGCAAAAATTCATGAGCATAACATCAACAAACAGAGAATAGACACATAACCATGGATTGAATCAAAGCTTTCTTCTATTAATTCAATATCTGTACATGGGTGTTCGTTTACACAGTTCTCTGCTTGCTCTTGCTCTTCCTTAATGCTTGATGATAATACAATGATACAATGAGGGTGTCTATATCTGTTTTCCCTCTTGCGCTCTAAAGCTATCAAATCTAGAATTAAATATTCTATCTACTTTACATTAACTATCTTAAATGCCTCATCTACCTAAGGAAGAGAGCTACCCGCTCAAGGTCCATTACAATGTACAAGTGCGCCTTCATAAATGGCTTCATTAAAGACTTGTGCAACAATCTCAAAGTGTTTTCAAAATTTGGTGTTGGCTTGTCCAACAGTCTTCTGCTCCCGCGCTGGCTCACTTGATGAGTTGGCGATGCTCCTGCATCATATTACTCCTCGGCTTGAAAAATTTCATGGGCTCCTCTCCATGAGCTCTTGCACGGTCTGTCCATTCTTTTGTATCATCGCTTCAGTCTCCCAGTTGGCATCTTCCACTGGGTGATTCTTCCATTTGACCAGATACTCGAAGTATTATTTTCTTCTGGATATTTTACCCACTCTCTTATCCAGTATGCACTCCATCTGTGGCTTCTCTGCAATCGACATCTGGTTCGTCAACTGGATCACTGGTTACTCAGTTGTAGTCTTTGCTTCTCCAGCCCTGTATGGGTACAAATCTGCGATATTGAATATCGAAGATATTCCAATGCCATCCAGAAACTCAATGTCATAAGCATTCTCTCAGAATTTCTTCAGGACTCTGCATGGCCCAATTTTCTTCATTTTTAGCTTGTTGTATGTTCCCCTTGGGAACCTTTCCTTTCTCAAATGAGCCAGAACTAGATCACCTACTTCAAACTGAAGTTGTCTCCGATGCTGATCTGCTCTGCGCTTGTATTCCTGATTTGAGTCTATCAGTCGCTGCTTCACCCTGCTGTGAAGTTCCTTCATCGCTTCAACGAATTCTTCTGCACTAGCACTACTAGTCGCAGTCTGTTCTGAATCTCGCAATTCAGAAAATCCTCTCGGGTGCATTTCATATACAACCTAAAATGGACTCTTTCCTGTGCTCCGATTCACAGATTCGTTGTATGCAAACTCTGCCTGTGGTAATATCTGATCCCAGCTGCTATGGTGCTATGTCACCAAGCTCCTCAGCAAGTCTCCCAGACTTTTGTTGACCACTTCTGTTTGTCCATCTATCTGTGGATGATAAGTAGAACTAAACGCCAAGTTAGTTCCTATCTTCTTCCATAAGGTCCTCCAAAAATTCCCTATGAATTTAGTGTCTTTGTCCGAAACAATACTTTTCGGCAACCCATGAAGTCGAATGACCTCCTTGAAAAATAGATTCGTGATGTGAGTCGCATCGCTGGTCTTCTGGCATGGGATAAAATGTTCCATCTTTGAAAACCTATCCACCACCACAAATATGGAATCAACACCTCTTTGTGTCCTCGGCAAACCCAATACAAAATCCATGCTTATCGCCTCCCATGGTCTCTCCGGTATGGGCAGTGGTTGATAAAAACCCGCATTTTTCTTCCTTCCCTTCGAATGCTGGAAAATTCTACATCTGTCAACGAACCTCTTGAAATCTGCATGCATCCCTGGCCAAAAGTAAGACTCGCTTAGCTTTGCGAATTTCTTTTCATGACCAAAATGTCCTGCTAAGCCCCCACTGTGTTTCTCCTTCAATAAGTTCTCCCTCATGGAGCAATTTGGAATACACAGTTGATTGCCTATGAATAACAATCCTTCCTAGATCACATAATCTATCCAAGGACTTCGATCTCTGAGAACTGGATTCTCAGCTGCTTCATATGCTTCTCCAAAATCTGCATCTCCTGCATACATGTCCCTAAGATTTTCAAAACCCAACATCTTGACTCGGAATTCCTGCAGCAATAAACACTTCCTACTCAAAGCATCAGCCACTTTGTTAGCAGTACCCAAAATATGCTTAATCACAAATGTGAAATTCTGCATATACTCTACCCATTTAGCATGTTTCTGATTCAACTTCTCTTGTTGACTCACAAACTGTAATGCATGATTATCACTGTACAATACAAATTCTTTCGGGATCAAGTAATGCCTCCACTTCTTCAATGCCTGTATGATAGCATAAAATTCCTTATCATACATGGAGTATTTCAGTGTCGCCTCATCCAGCTTCTCGCTGAAATATGTAACTGGCCTGTCGTCCTGACTCAAGACTGCTCCTATGGAAAATCCACTTGCATCACATTTCACCTGAAATGTCTTCTGGAAATCCGACAACACCAACACCGGTTGTTCCGTGATCTTCTGCTTCAACAGATTGAAGCTCTTCTCCACCTCTGCTGTCCAATGAAAATACTTATGCCGCTTCTTGACTGTGTCCATCATTGCTGCGCTAATTCCACTGAAATTCCTGATAAATTTCCAGTAGAAACTGGCTAAACCATGAAATCTCCTCACCTCGAAAATATTTCTCAGTGATGGCCAATTCTTGATCACTTCTACCTTATCCGGATCCATACTCAACTCATTCGCCGAAATAACAAAACCCAAATAAATGAGTTCTGTCTTCATAAATGAGCACTTCTTCATGTTAATCAACAACTTCTCCTGCTGTAGCTTCCTCATCACAATGGCCAAATGCTTCAAATGTTCAGCCTTGGTCTTGCTGAAAATCAGTATATCATCCAGATATACAACGACAAACTTTCCGATGAATTCCCTCAGGACTTCATTCATCAATCTCATAAACGTACTCAGTGCATTTGTCAAGCCAAATGGCATATAGAGTCCATCGTTTGTCTTGAAAGCTGTCTTCCACTCATTGCCTTCTCTCATGCGAATCTGGTGATATCCACTTTTCAAATCAATCTTTGAAAAATAATTTTCCCCACTCAGGCAATCCATCAGATCATCCATTCTCGGCAATGGGAACCTGTACCTGATGGTTATCTTGTTGATTTCCCTTGAGTCGGTACACATTCTCCAGCCTCCATCTTTCTTCAGACTAAGTACTGTCGGAACAACACATGGGCTCAAGATTTCCCTAACCAATCCTTTGTCAAATAACTCCTGGACCTGCCTCTTGACCTCTTCATTTTCTTGCGGCGTCAACCTGTACGCAGCTTTGTTTGGAAAACTAGCTCCTGGTATGAGATCTATGTGATGACTCACACTTCTCATTGGTGGCAACGAACAAGGTAATTCATCCACCATGATGTCAGCGAACTCTTCCAGCAGTTCTTGAATCTCATCTGGTAGATCATCCACTCTTGTGCTAGTCAAAACAATCCTCGTCTTTCTGACCATAAAGAATTGTGGATCTTCCTTCTTCTCCATCTCCGTAAGAAGCTCCTTCCCACTCATGAGAAGTATTGTGTTGCTTACTTCCGGTTTCACCTCCTTATCCTTTATCAGAAGCAATCTGTGTGTCCTCCCATACTTCTCCAAGGTATATGTGTTCATTCTCCCATCATGAACTACATTTATGTCATATTTCCATGGCCTACCCAGCAATAAATGACATACATCCATAGGAATGACATCACATAAGACCTTATCATTATATCCACCTATCTTGAATTCCACTAAACACTGTTTAGTAACACTCACCTGATGTCCCTTCTGTAGCCATGAAACTTTATATGCACTCGGGTGATCAGTTGTCTCCAGCTCCAGCTTTTCCACCATCTTGGTTGAAACGAGATTATCCGTGCTACCACTGTCAACAATAACCTTGCATACCCAGTCCTTGGTTTTGCAAGCTGTCCTGAATAGTCTGGTCCTTTGAGCTGGGTCCTCCACCTCCTTTCTGGGTGTTAAGAGAACTTTACGCATCATCAGTGACCTCCCACCTTCTGTATCTTCAGTCTCAACGTCCCGCCTCTGCGCCTCGGTGATGTGAGCTTCCCCAATGTCCTTATTTTTTTCTGGACACTCGAATGACCTGTGCCCATTTTTCCCACATGTGAAACATGTGATGACTCCACCTCGGCCTCTTCCTCTACCTCTAGTACGAGGAAAAGTGTTGGCATCAGCATAATCTCCCTTCTGCTCATTATGCTGCCCTCTCTGTTCAATGTATGGTCCTCTCTGTGAGGTCCCACCTCTTTCAATTTTACCCTGAGGTTTCTTCCATTCCTCCTTGGGCTTCTGATATTTCTCCTGGGCAACTGTTTTGCCTCTGGGATGACTCCTGCCTCGCCCTCACTGACCTTGCTTTTGGCTCAGTTTCTCTTTGGATTTTAGAGCCATCTGATAAGCATCCTCCACCGTCCTGATGGTAATCATGCTTAATTCATCCTGAATGTCGTATCTCAGACCATTCAGATATCTAGCAACCTTCTCATCATCGCTCTCCTGATGACCTTCTCTGATGTTCAATCGATAGAATTCCTCAGTGTATTCTTTCACCGTCATCAGCTTCTATCTCAGGTTCTGCATCCTCCTGAACAGAGTAATTTTATAATATCTTGGGATGAACTTCGCCTTCATCTTGACGATCTTCCGATCCCAACTCTTGATCTTCTGCTTGCCTTTGCAGCGTCTATCAGCTTGTATCTCGTCCCACCACAATGCTTCATGTCCTTTCAAGCGTGTGACAACACGTTGGACCTTCTTGTCCTCTTCGATCTCTTCATAGTCAAAATAGGTATCAAGAGCTCTAATCCAAGCCAGTAGCTCTTCCGCATCCAGATTCCCCTCATAGACTAGAATGTCCATCTTTGCCTTCACACCCATTCTGGCGATATCTTTTATCAACCACTCCATTGATGCATCTTCGGCTACAACTTCCTCCTCGCATTCAGCCTCAATTTCATCCTCAGAATCACTAAGATCCCCTGCACTAGTTGTGCGTCTCTGAGCTATTTCCATCTCCTCGAGTCTTGCTCAGAGATCTCTCATCTGTCTCTCCATTTCTGGATTTCTTGCTGGCCTACCTCTTCTTCGCACCTCCCTATCTTCTGGGTTGGGTGATTGTCTTTCTCTTCTGGGCGACATGGTAAATTCCCCCTTCTCTGCTACAGAAAACAAAGAACTTCCGGCTCTGATACCACTTGACGCAGTCACACCGTCATCGGCATGTCCACTTCCTCAGGACCTTCTTTTCACTCGGCTCGAAGAACTCCAAGGTTCTTCTATTTCCCTATCGGGAAATCTGCACCCCACAGGTTATCTTCGGTGGAATCCTCCCTTCTTTTCTTTCAGAGGATCAGAACTCGTGGCTTCACAAGTTCTCAGTTGATCGCAGGGCTCTCGAATCCCCGAGACCCGATGGCCAGTCTAAACGCTGACTTTTTCCCTGTCCTCTATCGGGACTTCGTCTCTATCGCAACCTTGGCTCTATCGCGACTTCAACTCTATCATGACTTCGCTCTATCGCGACTTTGCTACTCGCGATACCAAGCCCTAAGGTTTCCAACTCCTGATACCCGATGCACCGAAATTCCGATATGATCCTTTCGCGCTTTCGCGACTCGCCACCTCGCATCCTCGTGACTTGGAGTTCCCAATACTTGGGCTCTCACCCTGCGAACTCCCGAGTTCGCGAGATCTCTCAATCTCTTCCACCTGTCTTACACTTCTGCAACTCCTTGTGGCCCACACTCTCTACGAAATTTTCAGGATATCGCGTATCACAATATCGCAATTCTCATTGTGAACCCTTGGAGCTTCACCTTGCGAGTCCCCGATACACGATGCTACGTGTAGGCACAATGGATCCTTCTGACTCAGATCAATGGCTCTACTCTCTCCTGGGATTTGAATCCCTCGGACGTTCTCGTCGTAACCTCCTCGCACCTTCGTGAGATCCGACGGTCCACGAAACTTTGCGAAACCTCCTCAGAGGATTCCGACCATCCGCTCTTTCCCAAATGGGTTTCTGTGAAATGAACACAATACTTCCCCATGAAGACTGGTTCACCTACACGCGAGATTTCGACACTTGCTCGAACAATTCAATGCACGATCCCTTTGTGCAACCCTTCGACGAATTCGAAGGCCTACTCCTCCTGAGCTTGTTCTCGACTCCTCAAGTCCTTTTGAGAACTTATTGCGTGCACTCCTTGCGGAAAATCCTCAAAAACATCTAAGTGTTGAAGGCACTCGACTCTGTGCACTCCTGCAACAACAGTCTGCCAATACTCTGCTCAGAATCGCAATTCTGAGACTTAGCTTAGCCTGCGCACTCCTTGATCCGGATTATTTTCAGCACGAAATGAGAGCGGAGATATAATAAAGAAATGCACAGATATATTGCAGATATTCAATAATATAACATAAATGTATCAGATATTCAACCATAAACACAGATATATAGAGATACATGATTTCTAATAATCAGATAAATGTACAGAGACTGTAAAAATACAGAGTGAAAGACTCGCTAGAATGGTGGCCGCTTATCTCTGAGAAGAGATGTGACGACTACTCGCATTCAAAAGAATATGATTACAATGAGGCTCAGAAGGCCCTTTTACAATAGACAGGAATGCCAAAAGTCCTAGACATCCAAAAACCTAACCCTAGGAGACGAAGCGCCAAAAGTCATGTGGGCCCCGTTTGGGTAAGTGAGTACATCAACTTCCCGGGGTCGTAACTTTTGCATACGATCTCCGTTTTAGGCGTGTGATAGCTCGTTGGAAAGGTATCATCGAGGAGATTCATTTTGGGGGCTCAAGTATGCCTTCAAATATCATTGAGAACCTCGATCTCGAAAAACCTTCATTTAGGCCCTCAAAATGGCCTCAGAAGTTAAAACCTACTAAAAATAGTAAATTGCCAAAATGGCCAGAAAACTGTTTTGAGCCATTTGGAAAATGGGTGGCCACTGATATCCACCTGGATCACTCCTTGCACAACATTGTGCCTAACTGTACTTCTGAGAAATGAGAACAAAAGTTATCCCTAATTGAACCCTTCTGTCAACGCACTCCTTGCGGAAAATTCGACTGCACTCCTTGTAGGAATTCTCTGGTTCAAAACAGAGAAACAATTGAAAATAATTTCTCCCTCCCTCTTAGAATTCAATTCAACCATGAAATCACATACACAGCATATAAAAGCAAATCTATGACAGGAAGAAAACATTCATGAGCATAACATCAACACACAGAGAATAGGCACATAACCATGGATTGAATCAAAGCTTTCTTCTATTAATTCAATATCTGTACATGGGTGTTCTTTTACACAGTTCTGTACTTGCTCTTGCTCTTCCTGAATGCTTGATGATAATACAATGATACAATGAGGGTGTCTATATCCGTTTTCCCTCTTGCGCTCTAAAGCTATCAAATCTAGAATTAAATATTCTATCTACTTTACATTAACTATCTTAAATGCCTCATCTACCTAAGGACGAGAGCTACCCGCTCAAGGTCCATTACAATGTACAAGTGCGCCTTCATAAATGGCTTCATTAAAGACTTGCACAACAATCTCAAAGTGTTTTCAAAATTTGGTGTTGGCTTGTCCAGCTGTATTCCGCTCCCGCGCTGGCTCGCTTGATGAGTTGGTGATGCTCCTGCATTAGTAAACGTGCAACATTGCACTTGCATACTATCAGACAATTCGGCTGACTGGCAAAACTACTGACAAATTGTCTGACAAACAAATCGGCGGAGATGTGAAGATCTCACCGACTTGTAATTACTATTTCCAACACAAACAGACACTATTTGAATGTCTTACAAAGGAGTTCCATCTCACCGTAAACAAATTAAGAGGGGTAATATCCAATGATATATACCAGGTATAATTTAGATTTCTCTTATTGAAGTAATTTATTAAATTTTCAAAACGATACTACATCTTGTCTCTGCCTAGTTTGATCATTGACATTGAAACAATGAATTCAGTTGTTTAAAAAATTAAAACATCTTGAGGAGTCAGAGGATGATCAGAAACCTATTTTTTTGACTTGTAATGTCACCCAGGAAAGTTCAAGTGATGTTTGGTTTTTGAGCAACAAATGTAGCAATCGCATGACTGGAAATTAAACCTTGTTTTCCAGTTTAGATATCAATATTTAGTCTGAGATAAAGTTGGGTAATGACAGTAAGGTAAGATTTAATGGTAAAGGTGTGATTCATGTTTATGATAAGAATGATGAAAGAAGAAAAATAGATGATGTTTATTATGTACCTGGTATGAAATGCAATATGTTAAGTGTTGGATAGTTGATAGAGAAAAAGTACAGAGTGTTCTTCAAGAACAAGGTATGTACAATTTATGATAAGTATCCAAGTAAGCAGTTGATTGCCAGAGTACAGATGACAAAGAATAGAATGTTTCCACTTATTATGAGAAATGATTTGACTGACTCTTTGAATGCTTATAAAGCTAAAGGTTTGGATAAGTTTAAGACTGACTTTATCATCTGTTGAGACAGATTATGTTGCAACAACAACAACTACATCTCAGACTGTATGGATGAGAAGGATTGTGACTGAGTTGTTGCATGAACAATAAGAACCAACTCAGATTTTTGTGACAATAAATCAGCCATTGTTTTCTCACGTAATCATGTTTTCCACAAGAAAACTAAGCATATTGATAAAAAAATATCATTTTATTCGAGAGCTAATAAACAATGATGAAATTTCAGTAGAGTTTTGAAAATTTGAAGATTAGTTTGTAGACATGTTTACAAATCCCTTAGCAAAGTAATTATTTGAAATTCACAGTAAGAACATTAGGGTCTGTAAATTGTAATACTGTAGATTTTTGTTTTAGGGTGAAATGATTAAGCGAGAGACTGTCATAAATTAATCATTCCACTACCAAAAAGACGACTTATCTCAGCCGATCAAATTTTGAAGAGATACCACCGCCCATAAATTTATTATCACCACCTTAACCACCTTATTCATTTAATGATCATCACCGCCACATCGTTTTAATTCTGGTTGATCAAATTTCAAAGGGGCAATGAACTATTAATGTTTTGGAAAATCCAAATTTGACTTATGTACAACAAAAGGGCAAGCTAACCGACTTATTGAATTGGTATATATATACATCCATGTAATTCAGATTTTAGTATGCAAAGATATACAGAGAGATACAGAAGAAATAGAAATTTACAGAGAGTTTTTTTAGAGTGTTATCAAGGGATTTTATACTTTGTTTATGTTTGTATCCGAGTTTGTAAAATCATGATGATGATTAGATTTGTTGCAGAGTAATTTATTTTGTTGTAGTATGCATACTCTATTTACTGTGTGAAAACTTCAGTTAAATCCTTATGTTGTGCAGTGTTTTGTTGTAGAATGCTATTTAGATTTAGTATAGAAGTACTGGGTGGATTTACTATTGTAAGGAATGATTCAGTGAAGTTATTTTATAGCTGGAATCTGAGTTTTTAGTCTGCTGATATAATTCCCTTGTTTCTATTATAACTTTGTTTTGTTGTAAAAGTTATTTTACACTCTACTGAAACACATGTTGAAAGATTGTTGTAGAACAGAGTATCAATCTTTGTGTATGATGCAGGAGTGATTCACTTAAGTTTTTTGGTGTAACAGTTTTTTATTATTTGCTTAAACACGTTCTTGAAACACTTGGTTGTAGCTTACAGACATTGTTGAAACATGTTGTTGAAAAACCTGGTTGTAGTTTACAGGTGTTGTTACATAGTGTTGAAACTCGTATAATATATGTTCATTGTTTTTTGAAGCACTCCTCTACATCCTTCAATTTCTAAAGTACCTGAGCCTGTACATCAATTCACTGACATGAGAATTTCCTTGGTTTCTTAACGGATGTAGAAACCTAGAGGCATTGGAACTCATCCAAAATGATATAGAAGGAAACGTTTTATGGAGCTGGTCGGGATGAAAAATATGTCCTCTCTAAATATGATAGTGAATTGTCTGTCCCACGAGATACCTCCACAATTGGGTAATCTGATAGAGCTACAAGCTCTTTGTCCTGGAGCAATTCCTAGGGAATTAGGCAGGTTGACCCAACTTCACATCCTGAAGTTGTAGCAGAATTAGTTGGAAGGGAGCATTCTAGTGAGTTTGGAAACTCTAAGTACATTGGAGAGACTCGATCTTCACTTCAACCAGCTAGAAAGAAACATTTCTGACGAGCTTGAACAATGCAAAATCCTAACTTTCATGGACTTGTCAATGAATAATATTTAGATACCACTTGGTATGGATTCTCTAGATTGAGGAGTTTGCATTACATCTGCTGTCCTCCTTATTGCATGTAGCTTCTACCACAGTATCCAGGTTTCAACTTTTCAAGAACTAGGGATACCCAACTTTACACAGGTTGCACATTATAATCATATAGTTGTATCTTGGTGTCAAATGAAATATTATTTTAAGGTTATTTTAAGGTTGGTCCTTCCTTGGACCACTAAACTCTTGACTAATATAACACCATCTCCCCAACTCCAAATATACTAGTAGTTGACAATATCTTCAACGATTCACTTCTTGTTGACAAATATTGTTTAAATGATTGACGTGTTGATTTTGACGATCTTGAATTAATTATTGAATCAAGTTATTGACTCTGCCAAATTATGTTTCCAGCGCACGTTAGATATTTAGTTCGAATATCAATTATTCTGACAAGGCTCGATAAAATTAAAAGTCTTCAAGATACTTCCTTGCTTCCTAATGTGAAAATTTAGGTTTATAGAAATTGATAAGAAAAAAACAACAACCCTTCTTATGTTTGTCATTTTTATTTATTTAAGATAGAAAAAAAATCAAAATTTTAAATTCGTTCTATGTTAAAATTCCTCATAATTTAACAGTATAATATGATTTTTAAGTGCATTTATTATGTTTCTTACTAACAATAATTATATTTGGGCGTATTTAAAAGGTGAAATGAAAATCCCGACGAAATAGAAGAAATTGGGTGGAAACTATGACATGGAATCCATCACCGGTATTGTTTTTCAAACTAGCGCTTACATGTGTTGAACCAAAGACCATCCTTTAGGCTGGCAATGAGTGAAGTAATGAATAAAAATAATAAAAATAAATAAAAAATAATAATATATCTACTTGTTATTTCATTCATTTTTCCCAAGAAGTCCAAAATTAATATGTTTACAGATCTTGTGTCATGTATTCAGTTTGCACATTCCAGTCCATGGGGTTATCTGAAGGTAAGAAGTTTTCCTTCTAAGCCTATTTCTATTAGCCTATTTTAACAATCCAAAATATTATTTATGTTACAAAAATGCTAAAACTTTAGTTAAGATCACATATATTATTTTACTTTAGCTAAAACCATATAAAAAAATATGAAGCTACAAAATATGTAATATATAATATGAAAAATTATTAACTAAAATCACATATATTATTTTACTTTATCTAAAACCATATAAAAAAATATGAAACTATAAAATATAGAATATAGAATATGAAAAATTATGATAAAATTTATATTCATTATGTAAAATATATGAAACTACAAAATCTGTGACATATAATCTAAAAAATTTATATTTAGAATTTATATTTAAATTAAATTAAATGGTTTTACTTAAAATATATTCAATATTTTTATAACATTTTCAAACATCCTTAATATAATTTTACACTTAGTCAACTCAACATATCATATAGATTATTTAAATCTTATAAATTATTATAAATAAGTCATGATAATTCCTCTATTAGATTCAGATCCAAAATGTTTAGGTGCCAATGCAAAACCAACTTCTATCTTCTAAGTCCCTATAATTGACACTTGTGTCTTCAACCAGTATTGAAATATATTTTCTAGGTGCCAATGTAAGACCAACCCCTATATTCTAAATCCCTACAATTGACACTTGTGTCTTCCACCAGTACTGAAATACATTTTTTGTATTCTCTCCCATTACACAGGAGAGAAAAATAGTATGATAATTTTTCAATCCATCTTTAGAATTTTGCTCACCATAATATTAACTTTAGAAAGAAAAACAATGATTTCAAAGGTTTTTTTTAATGTTTTTTGTTGAACCGTATAGAATAAATTCTTGATGCCAGTGACAAATGGTGCTTACACTTTCCGTTGTGATCTCCTGCATATTTTAATTGCAAACACGTTTGTTATTAGTTGCTCTACTGCATACCAACATTGTTGCTAGTAGATGAAATAATGAATAAAGCTTATGCAAATTGATGTACTGGAAGTTATTATAGATCGTTACATTGACTAGCGCTCACCAGATACAAACTATGCAGACAGGACTAACTACCCTGCAGCTATTTCCCTTATTATTATTTATTTCATATAACTAGGCATAGAAAATCAACATTCACAAGATTTGCTTCTCTGTTACAACTAAATAATGATATTAAACATTAAAACTTATATAATCAATTTCTTTTTATTAAATTATCAACTTTATTTTTTATTTTCTAATAATTTTAATATATTTTATTATCTAATAATTATAATTTTATTAAAACTTGAAATTTAAAATATAGTTTTTCGTTTCCTTTTAATTTTAATTTGTTTTTTTTAAAAACAAAATTCACACAAGTAAATTAGTATTTTATATCCATGGTCACGTCCAATTCAATTCATTTGGATATAGGGCAATTTTTTATGAACATTAATAGGGTTAGTCTTGGTGGTTGAAGAAAGTTAGGAAATTTTGGGCTCTAAAGAAGATTCATATTTTCTATTTATGAAGGCAATTTCCTATCATGGTTGGCTTTGAAAACTATAGACTTCCCATGGGATTACTTTAAATGTCAAGGGAAACACGGTCTTAGCATTTGCTTCGATGTCGAGGAGGAAAAGAAATGAGCTTACATCTATTGGTGGAATGTTCTAAACCCCTTGCTGTTTTGAAAGACTTTGAAGTTATCTCGATTAAGAGGAATGTGTGGTGCGAGGATTTGGTAGAATGTTGTTTGGGCAAGCCAAAACTCAAGGAATTGCATGCTTTTTCAAGAGTAATTTGCTATGGTAGTTGTCTTAGAAGAAACTCCATGCCTTTAGAAGGAAAGTTCATTCCATATATTTATTTAAAATTCAATGAAATGGTTTCTTTGATTAAAATAATGTCTCATCACAAGCTTGTTGGTCATCTTGAAAGGTTGGTTATTGATAAGTCATTCTAATTGGGATTTTCTCATGTTGTTGGGAAGAGGAGATTTGATATTTGTGATATAGGAGACATATTTTTTCTTTCAAATTTTTATTTATTTTGATTTAAAGGGAATGTAGATCCTAAATCTAATAACTTGGTAAGGTTGTTGGTTCTAAAATCCCTTCTACACTATGTTATGGAAATAAATATTAAGATCTTTCAAGTCTTTTGAGATTCATCTTTCGTCATTAAATAGATGAGAAATGAGGTATAAATTCATGACATTTTTCTTAATCTAGTGGGGGTTATTAAATGGATGAGAAATGAGGTATAAATTCATGACATTTTTCTTGATCTAGTGGGGGTTATTAAATGGATGAGAAATGAGGTATAAAATCATGATATTTTTCTTGATCTAGTGGGGGTAATTGCTTTGCATTTTGAGGTTTTATTATTTTTTTAATATTTTTCAGAATCTCAATCCAATAAATTATTTAAGGAAGCTCAAATTTTAACGCTTGAAAGTGTCTTTTTGGAGGAAGTGAAGGAAAGATATTTTTCTATTTCTCTCTCCCATGTTTCTTAGAAGCTCTTGAAGCATGGTGGATTTACCTTTTCTTAGATTGTAATTAATATTTTTTCCATTATGATGTAATCTTGTGCTTATTTTTATTTTTTATTTTTTTAGGAAAAAAGATAATAATTTTATTGAGGTAAAAAAATTACAATTGTAGATGCATGTGGCATTCCTATGATTGTATGTCCAAATTCCCCTTCAGAAAACTAGGGTAGAGAAGGATATCAACAAATAAATTCTTCCTCACTAGAAGTCACCATCATCAAAGTTCCCTTTAAAAAGAGGTCCAAAAATATGAAGAAGTCACATGTAGTGTCTCAGAGAGACTATTAAGGTTGCAATGAACCATGAAAAAAATCACTTTTGAGAGGCTCATATCAGAGTCAAAACTTATAGTCACTATGAATTTGATAGATCTTGTTACTTTGACAAAAGAACATCAAAGAGTCGAATCCAAATATTAAAAGCCAAAAGAATAGGAGACTAGTAAGATTTGGAGCCAAGATGTGAGAAGAAAGTTTGGGTGGCCAATTGTGGGGTTTTTTGAGATTTTCCATGATCCCCCAACCATTTCCTTACCAATATTGGAGAGTCGGTTGACCTCTTCATTTGTCTTCGTATAGACCTTAGTGAAAGAGAGGTGAGTGAAAAAAGATGCAGTGCATTTCATTTTCTAAAAGACTAGCTAAAGAGTGTAATTATGCATGGATGATGCTCCTTTCATCCAGTTGATGGTGAGAAGAGAGTTCCATATATATAAATATTTGAGATCCCTTTCTCTTGAGCTAGGTGAAGGATGAGCTTAAGAGCCATCAATTCAATAAGGTTGTTTGTAGCATGCCCCAACCTAGCTGAGAATGAGACAAAAACTTCATTCAAGAAGTAGATAATCCCCGTTGGAGCCCCTTCCAATTGATGGATGGCCTTGTGCTAATCCATCAAAAAAATCCTAGGGGGAGTCCTTAAGGATCAGACAAGATGAACGAGGGGAATTAGGGACAAAAAAAAGTGTACGAGGGAAGGATGAGAGAATAGCTAATCTTTGTAGAGTAAAGTGTGAGGGAGGAAGGCAAGGAATATTCAAACAAATCCTAGTTTCGGGATAACCATATTCCCCAGGACATTATAATAGGTAGACCTCGGTGACCTTCAGAGTTTAGATTTGACCATAAATTGGTTGTTTCAAATGCTCCCAATGAATCTTGTACCTACTTTGTGAATTCAGGGTCACTATGTCCATGTCCATCATACACCATTCTTTTCCTCTTAGTAACTACTCCTCCTTTTTGCTAAACTTCTCTTCATATGATAGTTTTCCTTTTCTTGTTGAAGAAGAAATCCGATGAAGGCATATCTTATGGTTCAATAGGTGTCAGGTCATCTATATTTATTACCTTTGAACTAGGTAAATCAGAACTTGTTGCTAGGGGAGTTAAAGATGGTATGGGAATTGTAAGTGCAGTAGATTCCCCTTGAATTGTGACATCTTTCACAGGAGTTTCAGTGTTTCAAAATAACTGAGCAAACATATTCCCATGTTTCATGAATGMTTCAAACAATGCTAATGATTCTAGATCAGTTTTACYTGGTATGGTTATCCCTGTAATTGTTGTGTCCTTGGACAATATCTCTGGCRTCTTTTCAACTTCTTTAGTTTTKACCTCAAGTAACTCATTTTTCTTGGGGTTTGATGATGGTGTCACCTGTGAAGTTGGATTAAKACTTTGTTCTACTTGYAAKRTCTTGGGTAAAATGMTCCTTCTATGCTTTTGGAAGCTGAGAAATCCTTATTGTTCTTCTTCAGGAAGACTTTGAAACCTGGATATAATTTCATCATATGATATGGTTCCTATGATAAATTCATCATAAGGTGAATCTTCATGGAAGTATTTCTTCATGTTAAATTGAGAAAAATTATTTTCTACCATCCTGTGTTGATCATTCTTATTGAATTCAATGTTAGCCATTGTAATATCATCTAAGGCCGAAGCTTCAACCTTATCATGTCCAAAATATGATAATGAAAATATACCAACATGTATAGGATAGGCTGGCCAAATTGTATTTTGTGCATCCTTCAATTGTTTGGTGATACCTATTGAAACTGTATGATAGGCTACTTCTCTGCAAACAAGTCTATCTGGTAGAAATCTGAGCATAGCATGTGGAGAGGCAAAACAGCCAAAAACCTTGATATCAAAAAAACTTTCTTCAATGTATCAATCTGCAATAACACCCATATTCCCCATTATTTGTTTAGAAATTATGGGAGGAGGATGACCATAGATGGCTTCATGGATTGGAATAACAACATTGTGACAAATCTCATAAAAAAAATCCTTTTCATTTTCCTCCCATAACTTGTAATGATAAATATGTATAGGCTCGATGGCAGTTGGGGTCCAACTCCAATTCATAAGAGGAAATGGGGTTCTAAAACATATTGCATCCATAATATATGCAGATATATAGAAGGGATCATGCTCTCCTTTATATTTCTGGGATATGTAGTCCTCTATTTGTTTGGCTAGATTGTCTAACAACATATTTCCCCAATCAAAAGTATAACCCTCTGCTACTTCATGAATTATGGGAACCCAATCTATAGTAAAATGTGTAGGGATTTTATTTCCGAACATTCTACAAAGCATCATGGTTGCATACATAATGTGGGAATCACAAGAGGATGTAGAGTATATGCAATGGCTATCAAATTTGAATTTATTTTCATTTCCCCACCGGGTTTTGACTATATCATAGACAATTCTATTGTAATTTGCACATTCTTCTTTCTCAAATTTCATTATAAATGTTGCATTATAAACATATTTGGGATTGCAAGTTAATTTATACATTACTTGAATGTCCTCGGGTCAGAATTAGCTGACAATGGTCTTCTGATGACTGTAGATGGTTCTGGTCAAAATAACTACATGGTCTAGGGCCCAACATATCATATTTATATACGACAACAGTGTTGGTCGTGCTGCAAATTTGTGAAGTTTTGACTTGGCCACCTCTCTAAGCTTGTTTATGGTTGACCCATATTCGCCTTCGCTTGCTTCATCAAAAGGGAGGGATTTTTCTTCTTCCAAGATTTCATAAACATGCTCCCATGATTTAATGCTCTCTGTCAAATGAGTGGTAGTTTTTGAAAAAATATCTGAATTTGGGTTTGGCTCTTCTAGAAACGGATCTTGTTTTCTTGTTGTTTTACGAGGTGCCATAGTTTTCTCTTTTCCAATATCATCCCCTATAGAAAATAAAAATTTATGAATACGAATACTAGGGTGAAAGTTCTGAATGCGAATGGAAAAATGATATGAATTTCAAAATATTTTATTAAATTAAAAACAAAAAACACTAATCAATTTTACAATTAATTTGAATGACAGGGTAATCATGACAAATTTGTCAAATTTATTACCTAACGACAACGAGATTTTTTTTTTAATCTTTTACCCTAACCAAGTTTAATATACCTTTAATGATTGTGATTAGCGATGATAAGTATTTTGGCACTTCGACATTCGGGGGTTTTGGATGAGGGATGTTAAACATATCCCAAAGGCCGAATTCACAGAGAAATTAGACATACTTTAATTAACCATTTCTTTAATTAACCGATATTTTTGGTCTTTTTAAACTTTAAAATTCTTCAGAAATTCGGGACTCTGAAGCTTTGCGACTTCAAGATTTTGCATTATAAATTCCTAAATTTATTCTGAAGGCCGAAGTTGCGAAGTGATTACTTACCGTTAATCATGCCAAATAAAACATATTTTACCCTTTAATCCCCGACTCTTTAGTACTTTGGTGCTCCGTCACTCTGGTACTTCTCAGATTTGTTGATAGTTTGATCTTTCGGAGGATAATCTCCTGGAGTGATGTGGCAGGATGACGTCACTTATGATGACATGTCATGAAAACATGAGTCACACATGTCACTCTGAATCTTACGAATTACATGTCCCAGAATACCCAAAATGAGTGCCACTTGTCTCCACATGTAAAGAGTGTCATGTGGCATAGGACACATCAAATGAGTACTTTGCTTAAAAAAACTCTATATTTTCAAATCTCTGGGACTTCAGAGCTTTGCAACTTTGGGTTTTTTTTAGGGCTTTTAGAAATTTGAGCCTCCAGTGCTAAAGCAAGAAGTCACAAAGTGAAACTTCAAATAGTAATTATACTGTTGATTAAACATTTCATGATTTTGAATCTCCAGAGTCGCACAAATGATCGATTTAGATGAGTGTCAGGTTTAATGATTTATGCTTGATCCACCCTGTCACAATATAATGAAAATTTATTAGTTCATGGAATGATATTTCTAAATATAAAACTCTATTTGTAAAAGAAAAAAATAAAAAAAGAATTTGATGTTGGTTGTGGAGCCTGATTATCTTCCTGATTCATATGATTGTTTTAGATGTGCTTGGACCTCATTACCTAACGGGCGGGTTTGGGGGGGATTTCCCCCCCACAACTATGGCCAGGGGGGTCTAGGAGGAGTGGTGACAATTTGTGTATGCCCCTCTGGCCGGGGATTCATAAGTGAAATATTGGGAAAATTTGCCTTGTAAAATATTGTAATTTTGTAGTCAATCTGGACCGTTCATTACAAGGTTGCAGATCTGATGGTAGCTGTTATGTTAGGGTTTTTTTCCCTATAAGGAAACCCTCTTTTAGGAGGGAATTGTATTGAGTATGTGTATGAGTGTGGTTATTGTATTATGAGACAGGAGAATGTGAGGGAAAGAAGAGGAAGTTACAGTGGGTGTGTTGTAGGTTGTATCCCTTCATTTTGTTGGATAATAAAAAGGAAGGACCAACCAATTTCTCTGGTGGATGTAGAACACACTAGGTGAACCACGCATATTTATGTCTCTATTGTATTGTGTATCTTTTGTGTTTTATTTATGCATTTGTTTTATTTTATTGCTCTGTGATCCTATTTTTCTAACAACTAGTATCAGAGCGAAAGGTAACTCACATGAAAAGAGGGTTCCTAGTTCGAGTGGGAGCAATGGCAGAAGATGGAAAGTTTAGGATCGAGAAATTTAATGGCCAAAACTATCAATTACGGAAGATGCATATGGAATATTATTTATATTAGAAGGATCTATTCCTACCATTGGGCGGAATAAAAAATAAGTCGATGACCATGAAGGACGAATAATGGGAGCTTCTTGACAAAAAGGCATTAGGAACGATACGACTGAGCTTGGAAACTTTGGTGGCTTTCAATATTTCAAAAGAAAATATAATGAAGGAGATGATGGATGCATTGGATAAACTATATGAAAAAACCCCAGTGTCCAATAAGGTATTTCTAATGAAGAGATTATTTAATATGAAGATGTCAGAAGGTGGGTCTGTTGCATATCATTTAAATGAATTTAATACGATTACTAATCACCTAATCTCTGTAAAAGTGGACTTTGATGATGAGGTCAGGGATATTATAATCCTATTCTCATTGCCAGAAAGTTGGAATGGCTTGGTCATGGATGTAAGTAACTCTGTCTCTAGTTCAAACACTCTAAAATTTGATGATGTTGTTAGTGTTATCCTTAGCGAGGAAATATGACAGAAAAGAACAAGTGATACATCAAGTAATGTGTTGACTGTGGAGAAAAAAGAAAGACAAAAGGATCGAGGAAAGGGCTTGGGGAATAGTGGGAATTCTAGGAAGGGAAGATTTAAATCCAGACTGGGAAATATAGAATGTTGGAATTGTGGGAAGAAATGACATCTGAAGAAAGACTGCAAATCCCCAAAGAAACAAAGAGATGGACAACAAGAGAAAAATCAAGAAGCAAATGTAACAGGTGATGTGTTACAAGATGCTTTGATTCTTTCTGTAGATAATATTTTTGAGTCTTGGGTAGTACATTCAGGGGCTTCGTTTCATGCCACACCCTATAGGAAACATTTTCTAGATTATGTTCAAGGTGATTTTGGACATGTTCATTTGGGTGATGATGCACCATGCAAAATTGTTGGAATGGGTAAGGTACAAATAAAGCAAAATAATGGAAACCAACGGTTATTGAAAGAGGTAATACATGTACCATATCTAAGGAAAATTCTGATTTCAACAGGGCAGTTGGCAAGTGAAGGTTGTATATCTATATTTACAGATAAGGCGTGGAAGGTCACCAAAGGATTGTTGGTGATAGCAAAAGGAGAGAAGGTAGGTACATTGTATTTATGTATTGGTAATATTGATTCTTCTATATCTTTAGCTTCTACATGAGTGGATACAACACTGTGGCATCATAGGCTTGTACACATGAGTGAGAAGGGGATGCAGATACTTCACAAAATAATTTTTTTGCAAGATCTTAAACAAATTGATTTGGATTTATGTGAGCATTGTGTTTATGGAAAACATAAGAGAGTCATATTTCTCAGAGTCGGAAAAGAAAAGAAGAGTGATAGATTAGAGCCTGTGCATACAGATGTATGGGGACCATATTAGGTATCATCTCTTGGTGGCTCTCATTATTATGTTACTTTTATTGATGATGCAACTAGAAAAACTTGGGTTTATTGCATTCGACAAAAATATGATGTTTTTTATAATTTTAAGAAATGGAAAGATTTGGTTGAGAATGAGACAGGAAAAAGGATGAATTGTCTCAGATCAGACAATGGAGGTGAATATTGCAACAAGGAGTTTGATCATTATTGTTCATACCATGGGATATGTAGAGAGAAGACAGTTCCAGGAACACCACAAGAAAATGGTGTGTCGAAAAGGATGAACATGATAATCATGGAGTGTGCAAGGAGTATGAGATTGCATGTTGGGTTGCCCTTACAGTTCTAGGAAAATGTTGTAGATATTGTTGTTTACTTAATAAACAAAGGACCTTCAAGCTCTTTGGATGGTGGAATTCCAGAGGAGGCATGGACAAGCAAAAAGGTAAACTCTTCTTTTTTGAATACTTCCGGTTGTGAAACATTTGTCCATATTGATAAAGAAAATAGAAAAAATCTTGAGGTAAAATCCAAGAAGTGTACCTTTATGTGATACGGTGTTAATGATTTTGGTTTTCACTTATGGGATTATGAAAATCATAAAATCATTAGGAGTAGTGATGTCATATTCAATTAGAAGGTCGTATACAAAGATCAGTTGCAGGGAAAGAAACAGGAAAAAGAAAAACTAGAATACACAGTGCTTGATGAGATCACTGAAAAAGAAATTCCAAAGGTACCAGAAAATCAAAATGTACAACAACATGAGAAGCAGGAACCTCAAACTCTTGCAAGTTTTGTTAGAATATCTACCAGGTTAAGTAGACCCCCTAAATTATAATCTCCTTCATTGTATTATTTATTGTTGAATGATTCTGGTGAACCAGAATGTTATGAAGAGGAAATACAAGTAGACACTAAAAATATGTGGGAGAAAGTCATAAAAGAGGAAATGGATTCCATGGTAAATAATTAGACTTGGGACTTGGTTCAGTTTCCTGCTGGAAAAAGAGCATTGCAAAATAAATGGGTTTACAAGTTGAAGGAAGAAGATGGAGGAAAAATCAGTACAATGCTAGACTTGTTGTAAAGGGGTTTTCATAAAATAAAGGTATATATTTTGATGAGTTATTTTCTCTTGTTTTTAAAATGACTTCAATTAGGACTATTTTAAGTCCAGTGGTAGTAGAATATTTGCATCTTGAACAGTTAGATGTAAAAACAACTTTTATCCATGGGGATTTGAAGGAAGAGATTTATGCAACAACCACATGGATATGAGGTCTAAGGAAAGGAGAATTTGGTATGCAGGTTGAAGAAGAGATTGTATGGACTAAAGAAAGCTCCAAGGCAGTGGTATTTTAAGTTTGACAGGCTATAAATGAGAGCTTGTATGGCCTAAAGAAGAGCTTGTTGTAGGGTCTAATATGCAGGATATAAATGTGCTCAAGAAGAAATTAGATAATTCATTTGTGATGAAGGATTTGGGTGCTGCAAAGAAAATCCTTGGTATGAGAATAACAAGAGACAGGAAAAATCGCAAATTGACATTGTCTCAGG
>ML789696.1:44528-56891 GCA_009831015.1 Picea engelmannii | reverse complement strand
ATCTTGTACTTGAACATTTAAGTGGGGTAAAAGGAGGTTTCCCCCTCGAAGAGGCTTATTATCTGAAATTATCTCTTTTTCAAGGCGTTGAGTACTTTTCTTGAGGTTTTTCTATGCTATATTGATGTTTGGTTCTTAACATCCAGAAAGATGGAACGACTTGGTCATGGTTGTAAGTAACTATGCCTCTAGTTCAAACACTTTAAACTTTGATGATATTGTTGGTGTTATCCTTAGAGAGGAAATGCGATGGAAAACCACATGTGATACATCAAGTAATGTGTTAAATAAGGAGAATAGTGGAAGACAATAGGATAGCTGAAAGGGCTTAGGGAACCATGGGAATTCTAGGAAGGGCATGTCCAAATCTAGATTGGGAAAGATTAAGTGTTGGAATTGTGGCAAGAAAGGACATCTGAAGAAAGACCGCAAAGCTCCAAAGAAACAAAGAGATGGACAACAGGGGATTCATTTCATGCCACACCCCATACGAAACTTTTTCTAGATTATGTTCAAGGTGATTTTGGATAGGTTTATTTGGGTGATGATGCACCATGCAAAATTTTTGGAATGGGAAAGGTAAAAATAAAGAAAAGGAATGGAAACCAATGGTTATTGAAAGAGGTAAGACATGTTCCAGATCTAAGAAAAATTATAATTTCAACAGGGAAGTTGGAAAGTGAAGTTTGTATATCTATGTTTACAGATAAGGCATGGAAGGTCACCAAAAGATCATTAGTGATAGAAAAAGGAGAGTAGTATTGACGGGAGTGGATACAACACTATGGCATCATAGGCTTGGACACATGAGTGAGAAGGGGATGCAGATACTTCACAAAAGAAATTTATTGTAATTGATTTGGATTTCTGTGAGCATTGTGTTTATGGAAAACAAAAGAGAGTCAGATTTCTCAGAGTCGAAAAAGAAAAGAAGAGTGAAATATTAGAGCTTGTGCATAAATATGTATGGGGACTAGCTCAGGTATCCTCTCTTGGTGGATCTCATTATTATGTTACTTTTAATGATTATGCAACTAGAAAAACTTGGGTTTATTGCATTTGACAAAAATCTGATGTTTTTAATATTTTTAAGAAATGGAAAGATTTGGTTGAGAATGAGACAATAAAAAGGTTAAAGTGTCTCATATAAGATAATGGAAGTGAATATTACAACAAGCAGTTTGATTATTATTGTTCATACCATGGAATTCGTAGAGAGAAGATAGTTCCAGGAATACCACAAGAAAATGGTGTGTCGGAAAGGATGAACAGGAAAATAATGGAGCGTGCAAGGAGTATGAGATTGCATGTTGGATTTCCCTTACAATTCTGGGTAGATGTTGTAGATATTTTTGTTTACTTAATAAACAGAGGACCTTCAATCTCTTTGGATGGTGGAATTCTAGAAGAGGCACGAACAAGTAAAAAGGTAAACTATTCTTTTTTGAAGACTTTTGGTTGTGAAACATTTGTCCATATTGATAAAGAAAATAGAAAAAAGCTTTAGGAAAAATTCAAGAAGTGTACCTTCATTAGATATGGTGTTAATGATTTTGGTTATAGTTTATGGGATTATGAAAATAACAAATTCATTAGGAGTAGAGATGTCATATTCAATGAGAAGGTCATGTACAAAGATCAGTTGCAGGGAAAAATACAAGAAAGAAAAAAACAGAATATACAATGCTTGATGAGATCACTGAAAAAGAAATTCCAAAGGTACTCGAAAATCAAAATGTACAACAAAAGGAGAAGTAGGTACCTCAAACTCCTGAAAGTCTTGTTATAATATCTACCAGGTTAAGTAGACCCCATGAACGATACTCTCCTTCATTGTATTATTTATTATTGATTGATTCCGGTGAACCAGAATCTTATGAAGAGGCAATGTAGGTAGAAACTAAAAAGAAGTGGGAGCAAGGCATGAAAGAGGAAATGGATTCCATGGTAAATAACCAGACTTGGGACTTGGTTCAGTTGCATGTAGGAAAAAGAGCATTGAAAAATAAATGGGTTTACAGGTTGAAGGAAGAAGATGGAGGAAAAAAGCAGCACAAGGCTAGGCTTGTTGTAATGAGGTTTTCACAAAAGAAAGATATAGATTTTGATAAAATATTTTCTCTTGTTGTTAAAATGACTTCAATTAGGACTATTTTAAGTCTTGTGGAAGTAGAATATTTGCATCTTGAACATTTATATGTAAAAACATATTTTCTCCATGGGGATTTGGAGGAAGAGATTTATATGTAGCATCCATAGGGGTATGAGGTCAAAGGGAAGGAGAATTTGGTATGTGGGTTGAAGAAGAGTTTGCATGGCCTAAAGCAACATCAAAGGCAGTGGTATTTTAAGTTTGATAGGTTTATGACAAAACAAGGTTATAGTAGATGTCATTCTGATCACTATGTTTATTTTAAAAGGCTAGAAAATGGAAGCTATATTATCTTACTATTGTATGTAGATGACATGCTTGTTGCAGGGTCTAATATGCAGGATATAAATGTGCTCAAGAAGAAATTAGCTAATTCATTTGCGATGAAGGATTTGGGTGATGCAAAGAAAATCCTTGGTATGAGAATAACAAGAGATAGGAAAAATCACAAATTGACATTGTGTTGGAGAGGTTTAGAATGAAGAATGCAGAACCAGTTAGTACACCTTTTGCCAGCCATTTCAAATTAAGGAAATGTGTCTCAAGACATAGGAGGATATAGAATACATGTCATGGGTCCCTTATTCATCAGTAGTTGGCAACTTGAGGTATGTGATGGTTTGCACAAGACCAGATATTTCACATGCAGTGGGAGTTATGAGAGGGTATATGAACAATCCAGGTAAAAAACATTGGGAGGAAGTAAAGTGGATTCTCAGGCATTTGAGAGGTACTTCTACCCATGCATTAGGTTTTGAAGGTTCGGACACTGTTCTACATGGATATGTGATTCAGACACAGAAGGTGATAAATATAGTAGGAGAAGCACCACAGGGTATGTTTTTACTGTAGGTGGAACAACAATAAGTTAAATTTTGAAACTGCAAAAGGTTGTTGCACTTTCAACAACAGAAGCAGAGTATGTTTTTGCTACAAAGGCTAGTAAAGAAATGATTTGGTTATAGAGGTTTATGGAGGAATTGGGAAAGAAGCAGGAGAATAGAAGTTTTTACTGTGGCAGTGAGAGTGCCATTCATCTTGCAAAGAACTCAGCCTTACATTCTAAGACTAAGCATATACAACTCAAGTATCATTTTATATGATCTGTCTTGGAAGATGGACATTTGAAGTTGTAAAAGATACATACTAGCCAGAATCCTTCAGACATGTTAACAACGGGAGTAACCAGGGATAAATTGAGTTCCTGCACAGTTTCAGTTGGTCTTCAAGCATGAAGGTGAAGATGAGAAATTTTCCAAGTCCAAGAAGGATCATATTCTAGCAGATACAACAACAGTGGAGTTGTTGAGATCAGTCTCCAAGTGGGATATTATTGGTTATGGAGCCTGATTATCTTCCTGATTCATAGGTCTTTGTTTTCAATCGTGTTTATACCCCATGGAGATTGTACAACCCGTAATATTGTACACTCCTCCACGTGAGGGGGTTGCAGGGGATTTTATTTATTGAAAAGTGGGTTTTATTCGTGAAAAAGTAGAATATGATATATTTTCCAAAAGAAATTATTTCCTTCTTTTATTTTTCTGAAAAATCAAAACAATTATTTACTGAAAAATATTTACATGATTTTTTAGCAATCAAAAACACTAAAAAATCCTCAATTGAATTGTAGATCATAAATGCATTCTTAACCCAAATCAAGTATAAAAATAAAAATAAAAGGAAATGTAAATGCCTATGTAAATCCAAACCACACCAATATATATAGTGGAAAACTAAACTAAACTACTACATGAAATGTTTTAAATCTTGCCCATTGATATGGGCCTCAAGAATCTCTCCATTTAAATTTTATAGAGAAAATGAATTTCTCCCTTCAACTGCTAAAATTTTGAAAGGACCCAACCAAAGATGGTCAACTTTTCAATGTTTCTCGACGTCTTCTTTTCTATCCTCCCACTTCAATACTAGGTCTCCAGGAAGAAATTCCATGTCTTTGGCTTTATTATCAAAGATAGCCATCATATTGTCTTGATATTTTTGCTTTTCATTAACTTCTCCCCTGTTCTGAAAGACTTCAATTATTTGATTTATTCTTCTTTTCAAATCATTTGGTTCTTCATTAGCATCCTGCTAGATTTTCATCACGGGAAGAGCACGATTAATAGGAAGAATAACATCTATGCCATAAACTGATTGAAAAGGAGACATACCTATTGATCTCTTTGTACCGATTTTGTTTTCCCATAGAGCATATTTCAAATGTATATGCCGAGATTTATTATTTTCTGACAGACCTTTCTTAATTATCCTCATTCAACTTTTATTAAATGATTATGCCCGCCCATTTCCTTAAGGATAATAAGTTGTAGAATGACCCAAAAAGATATTTTATTTCTGACAAAAATTTATCATAGCAATAGATTTGAAAGATTGTGCATTATCTGTTATTATTTTCCTTGGATAACCAAATCTTTCTAGAATGTTTTCTTCCAAGAAATTAATTACCACTGAATCTCTATCATTCTGAGTTGGAATAGATTCTACCCATTTAGAAAAATAATTAGTAGTAGTTAAAATCCATTTGTGTTGGGAACTCAATTGTGGTTGAATCTCTCAAATGAAGTCTAGGCCCCATTTTTGGAAAGGAGCTTCAACTTCGACAGGAACTAAAGGTAAGGAAGGGAGATTTTTCTTTCCAGCAAAAAGTTGGCATTGTCTGCAAGCTCTAGCCCTTCCATTTACATCAATGAATAATTTTTTCCAATAATAGCCTGCTCTTAGGATTTTGTAAATTGTTGCTCTCTAAACATGGTGTTCTCCACATACTCCTTTATGCAATTCATCAATGACACCTTTTGTTTTAGACTTTTTCTGGAAGCTTAATAAGAAAACCAAAGGGTTTTTCCAGTATAACTTAGCATCAACAATACAATATTTGATTTCCTGTAGTTTTAAGGTTCTTGCCTTGGTTGGAGTCATATCAGTATGTCATTGAAGAGTAAGAAGATATGACACTATATTGCTATACCAAGAAAATAAAGAAAATTTGTCATCAATATGAATTGTTGGCACTTGATCATCGATTTTTTCAGTATGTGGGAAAGGATTTTTGGACTCAAAATGATTTATTACAAGGGCTCTGAGATTTTATTCAACAATTAATTTTTCCAAACCCTATACTTTTACCAATTTGGTTGGTTTGATTTCTAAATCATATTCTTGAATTTTTGCCAACCATTTTCCCCTTCTACCATCACTATCGGGATGAATTAGGATGTCTTTGACTATGTTGGTGGGTACATATGCGATTATTTTGGAATGAAATACATATGTTCGAAAAGCCTTAAGTTTCTTAACCATAGCATAAGATTGTTTCTCTAGAATATCATATTTTAACTCTGCATCTCTTAGTATTTTACTAAAAAAGGAAATAGGTTGTTCATATCCTTCACCATTTTTCTGTAAGAGCATTATTGCAATTGTGTATTCAGACGCAAAGGAAAAGATTAAAAATTGTTTTGAATAATCAAGACTTACCAGCACTGGTGCTTCTCTTATATCTTTTTTGACTCGTTGAAAATATTCCTTAGCTTTCATTGTCCACTTCACCTCATTATCCTTCTTCAGCATATTTGTGATCAATTTAATAATTTCAGCAAAATTTGGAATAAACTTTCTCAAGAAATTGATCCTACGTAAAAATGTTTGAATTTCCTTTTTGTTTCTCGGTATATTGATCTGATCAATGGCTTCAACTCTTTTTGGATCCACTTTAATTCCATATTTTTATATTATATGTCCTAACAACTTCCCTTTTTGCATGGAAAAATGATATTTCTTGGGATTTAAAGACAATCCAAATTTTCTGCACTTATCAAATGTTTGTCTGAGATGTTTAATGTGTTTGGCATCAGAATTAGAAAAAAATGTCAGATCATCTAAATAAATGACAACTGTAAGGTAGCTAGAGAGGTAGTGGGGGGCCCCAGAGGGCCCATAGTGATAATAGTGGAGGTCATTCAATGTAAGGTGGACTAGGTTCACTATATTATTAATAAGGCCCACTATGGTAGTTAGATATAATAAATGTAAGAGGACTTCTTAGAAGGTTCTACTTCTTAAAGATTCCTCCTCTAGAATGTTCTTAGGTGATGGTAGCACTATATAAAGGGGCTCAAACAATGTAATGAGACATGAAGAGAAGTATTGTATTTGGAGCAATAGCTCAATAGGAGGATGCCCCCTCGAAGAGGCAAGTGAACAGGAGAGGATCCTTTCCATAATAGGATCCATTGTATGGTGTTGCCCTACCTCAAGAGTTTTGATGGTAATAAATGAGATTTTGCATATTGTTCTTGTATATCTATTGTGGTGATTTTGTATTCAGGTATTTGGTTCTTAACAACAACAAATTTATCTTTCTCACCAACAAAAGCTATATACATGGCTCTTTGAAAGGTTTCACCTGCATTCCTCAAACCAAATGGCATTTTGTCATACATAAAAGTTCCCCATGGAGTAGTAAATGCATTTTTTTCTTTATCATTTTCATGGAAATCTATTTGATTATACCCTGAGAAACTATCAATCATAGATATTTTATTTTCCCCAACTACCTTTTCAAGAATATGATCCATTTTTGGAAGAGGGTAATTGTATTTTAATGAAGATCAATTTAGATTTCTAAAATCAATACATAGTCTTATCTCCCCATTTTTATTTCTGACAGGAACAAGATTAGCTACCCATTTAGAGTATCTAACATGTACGATAATTTTTGCATCAAGAAGTTTTTTAACCTCCCTTTCTATTACATGAAATAGAATAGGATTTATTTGTCTAAGCTTTTGCTTGAAAGGATTGACACATGGTTTTAAAGGAATCTTATTCTCAATAATAGAAGTATCATAAATTCATAGGGCCTTGCAAAAACATCTTTATATTCTTTAATCAATTCAACATATTGTTTCTTCAGCTCAGTAGAAAGATATTTAGACAACTTGACCAGCTTTGGGTTTTCATTAGAACCAACATTACAATATTCGACTTCTTCTAGTTGAGGCTGCAAAGTAGATTTCAAAGGGATATCATTTTGATCAAACAATATTCCTAAAGGAATGAGCCCTTTTGGAATCTGGTTATTTCTTAGGAAGAGCATTTTATGATTTGCAATCTTATCTTTGAATTTCTCTGTATTTTCTCCTCCTTGCATAATCCAAACTAGATCATTCTCATTTTCTAGATCAATGCATGTTTCAAAAGATTCATCCAACATCTCCAAAAATTGTTTTATTTGTTCATCATCTTCAAAAAAATTCCAATAGTGAACATTATTCGAAATTGAAGGTTTGTGTCTCATCTCGATATGATATTTTAATTTCAGAACAGTAGGTGGAATGAATGTACTTGCAACTTTAGCCAATGAATCTTCTTGTTGATTATGAAATCTAGGAATAAAATGAATATTGAAAGATAGGAAAAAGTTTTCAATCAAATCCCATGCACAATTTCTGTAAGATCTCATTCTCATACATAATTTGCTACCTGCTTTGTGAATTCAGGGTCACTCACCCCTATCCATCACATACCATTATTTTCCTCTTAGTAACTACTCCTCCTTTATGTTGAACTTATGTTCATATGATAGATTTATTTTTCTTGTTGAAGAAGAAATACGATGAAGGCATCTCTTCTAGTTCAATAGGTGTTAGGCCATCTATATTTATTACCTCCGAACCAAGTAAATCAGAACTTGTTGCCAGGGGAGTTAAATATGGTATGGAAATTGTAAGTGCAGTAGATTCCCCTTGAATTGTGACATCTTTCACAGGAGTTTCAGTGTTTGAAAATAACTAAGGAAACGTATGACCATGTTTCATGAATGCTTCAAACAATCCTAATGATTTTAGATCATTTTTACCTAGTATGGTTATCCCTGTAATTGTTGTGTTATTGGACAATATCTCTGGTGTTTTTTCAACTTCTTTATTTTTGACCTCAGGTAAGTCATGTTGCTTGGGGTTCGATGATGGTGTCATTTGTAAAGTTGGATTGAGACTTTGTTCTACTCGCAAGACCTTGGGTAAACCACTCCTTCTTTGCTTTTGGAAGCTGGGAAAGCCTGATTATTCCTCTTTAGGAAGACTTTGAAACCTGGATATAAATTCATCATATGATCTGGCTCCTCTGAAAACTTCATCAAAAGGTGAATATTCATGGAAGTATTTCCTCATGTTAAATTGATCCAAATGATTTTCTACCACCCTATGTGCATCTTTCTTATTGAATTCATTGTTAGCCAATGTAATATCATCTAAGGCTGAAGATTCAACCACTAGTACATATTGTAAAAATTTTGGCGTTCTATTTGCAGCGTTATGGACAAAATTGTCCACATTGTCACAAAATAGAGGAAATTTAAAAAAAAAATCGTATTGCCCGATAACGTTAGTATTGCCACTTTGATGTCTCTCTTGCCACATTAACGTCTCTCTTGCCATGTTTTCCACCTAGTCGCCACTCTTGCCACGTTTGTGAAGATTGTTGTCGCAATTGCGACATTGTGGAAAACAGGTTTTCCCCCTCCAATGGTCACCTAGGTTTTTAATGTCGGAATTGTGACGTTATAAAATCTATAAATATGTTGCATTTGATGGATGTTGCGACAATTTGGTTATAATAATGACACTTAAAAAAGGGTTTGCGGGTCTTATAAAGAGGATTTATAAATATGTTGCATTTGACGGATGTTGCAACAAGTTTTCTATAATAATGATGCTTCAAAAAGGGTTTGCGGGTCTTTGCGACATTGTGTAAACTAGGTTTTCCCCCTCCAATGGTCACCTAGTATTTTAACCAAGTCAACTTTGATTTGGTCAATAATAGTCGGGATTGCAACGTTACAAAATCTATAAATATGTTGCATTTTATGGATGTTCCGAAAAGTTTTCTATAATAATGACAATTCAAAAAGGTTTTGCGGGTCTTCTCAGCTAGAGTACAACTATTAAAAGACATTGTACTAGGGATCTTCTCGTTTTGTTTTAATTTTATGATTGGTCAAATTTCAAAGGAAACAACTATTAAAAGACATTGTACTAGGGCTAGTGTACATGATGGGAAACAATGACATGTGAATGGGGCCAACGTTGATTTTTTTTCAAAATGTTTTTGTATGACATCATACATCCTTGAGTCTTGAAACCCTCCCATACCGTCAAGGCATGTGTCTAGTCTAACCATGTCAAATTTCGATGCATACAAGCACATATTGAAGAAATTTCAGCGTTGGCCCCATTCACTGCTCATTATGTGGGGTCGGTGCATGACATTTTTGGTGGTTGAATTGCAAGTTGCATGACATTTCAAGAGAGTTCCAACAACAATTCTATATATGGAAACAACGACATTTGACAATGAGACGCCCACTATGAACATTGTTGCAAACATGGACGATCTCAAATATTATGTGGTCGGGACATCATACATCCTTGAGTCTTGAAACCTTCCCATACCGTCAAGGCATGTGTCTAGTCTAACCATGTCAAATTTCGATGCATACAGGCACATATTGAAGAAATTTCAACGTTGGCCCCATTCACTAGTCCTCACTCTACGGGGTTGGTGCATGACATTGTGGTGGTTGAATTGGAAGTTCCATATTATAGACCCTCATCAATGAACACCATCAATGAGGAAGAAACCCAATAAGCAGAATTATGCCAATTCTCTATAGGGGGTACTCAAGAATTATGTACTGCTCCATTGTAGGCTCCTCTAAAGATACCAATTTCTTCTTAATGAATTCCACTTTTGAAGAAAATAAGGTTAAGAGGATAGAAGATCCTTTTGCAAGATCTCAATGCTCTTTTTTGACCACCAATCATGCCCACAGAGAGATCTTTTACCATCCATTATGAATTGATGTATGTCTTAAAAGCATTTTTGCGACCTCTTTTGACTAATTAATGTAAGGAGGATGTATCCTTCACAACGTTATTTTCTACACTTTCCTAAACAATGTCAAGAACAATTATAGCGCACTTGGAAGGTGGAAATATAACATTTACATAATCAAGAGGCCAACGATAAGCTTCATCCAAAATTGATTCCACCTAATGGTGACCAATCTTAGAGTCCTTCAGCCAAGTTGGCTTCTAATTTATGCACTTATTTGCATGAGAAGCATTATGAGCTTCAACTTTTAGACATGAAGTAAGTAGATGGTTGCACTCAAAACAAATCATATAATTACGTTCATTATGCAATAATTAGGTCCAACTACAATCATTATAACTTAAAACAATTTTTCTTTGTAGATCCTTAATCAAATTAGTGTCAATGTATTTGAGCTATGGAAAATGCCAACAAATTTGTTGTTTCTATAGCCAAGGAAACAATCTTACTTACAACATTTCTAATGGTCTTAAGAGAGTTGGCATTTCAATTTTTAAGAGGCTAGCTAAGATTTCATGCCAAAATTGGGATTAAACATAACAATTCAACAAGAATATTGAAGAGTAGAGAAAGGAAACATTTTCCCTTGTGTTGTGTATGGCATGGAAGAGATATTTTCCATTATACTCAAAGATCACTCACAAACCCACTCTATATATCATCTTATATACATCCATTATGAATGTTGTTGAAAACATGGACGATCTCAAATATTATGTGGTTGGGACATCATACATCCTTGAGTCTTTAAACCCTCCCATACCATCAAGGTATGTGTCTAGTCTAACCATGTCGAATTTCGACGCATACATGCACAATTCGAAGAAATTTCAACATTGGCCCCATTCACTGCTCACTATGTGGGGTCTGTGCAAGATGACATTGGTGAGTGAATTGAAGATTTTGTGACATCAACTTGACTTGGTAATACAATAATCAAACCCTCCTTAAGTATTAAGTGGTGACATCAAACATCCTTAAGTATCCACTACTACATATTGAAAAAATTACAACGACTACTTGCGACGAAAGTACTCTTTCGTCGCAAACTTCAAGAGAAAAAGTTCAATTTTTCAATTTTGATCTAAATACACCCCGTATTCGTCGCTCTCTCGATGGAAGAAAACTTGTGTCTGTGTTTTCATCGCAAGAGAGACACTCACTATTGATCGTTACACTTTCTTCTGTGTCTTCGTCGCAAGAGCGACGCTCACTATAACCATTCCCGTCTTCGACAAAGTGACGTAAATATAAAAAATAAACATCTCTCCATTTGATAGGTAATCCTAATTAAAAAAATAAGCATCTCTCCATAAATTAACAATGGTAATCCTATTCAATAAATTTCAGAGACTTCCTTTCGATAATATAACTATAGCGTGAAGAGCTTAAGTCTAAATTATTCCCTAGTATAATTATATCAGTGGGAACAGGGGCCAAAACATAGGTGGCCTGAGCATGTATAGAGTCAGAATTTCGGTACTTACCTGACTTGTCTGGATGTCCGGATCTCCTCTCGACATTCGGTCAACCCTTCTCGCCTTATATTCCTGCGATTTCAAATCCACAACATTTTGGTACTTACAGGTTGTTCTCTTTCACTCCCAAAGGAAAAGTACATGATTGGTATAGTGTATTACCTATTCAATCAATTCAAGGCTAGAAGTAGTTTAAAGAAAATTTAGAAAGTCATTATTGAAATTCTCATAATGTAATTGCATTGTTGCAATAATTGTGCAAAAAACATAAATAAGACAAAGAGTTTGTATGATATTTCAATACAAGGTTACATCAGATGTATTACTCATTGCACAAAAATCATAGCCCCCCACCATAGTTGGCTTGTGTTTTGTATCTATGATCTCTTCCCTTCACAATTTCTTTGTTCATTATGTAGAAGGGAATTGAAATTGTAGAGTTGGCACAAAAAGAAGCACACAAAATTGAAAATGAGTTGTATATGTGTCACCTATCTCTGATTTTGTCTCCATATTTTGAAGACTCCATGGTTGACAAAACAAATTTTCCAATATCAAGAATAGATCATGAGGGAGGACATTCATTTGAGAATGTGATCATATTTTAATTGTTTCAATAAGAGATAAATAATAGAGTAGATCTTGGTATGCACAATGTTGTTGAGAAAAATTTTCATTAAGTTTTGGTAGGAAAAGTATGTGCATAATAATGAGAGTAATAAAACTTTGAATTTTTATCCTTGAGTGCTAGCATAAGTTCTTAGATAATTGAATGATCCATGTCACCTATGGTTATGTAATTTTTTTTCCTAC
>ML789696.1:24840-41387 GCA_009831015.1 Picea engelmannii | reverse complement strand
CATACCTTTACCGTGTAGTAGTCAAAGACCCTTCTCTCCGATATGCCCCAGTCTTTGATGCCACAACATAACCTTTTCTCCAGAGACTGTAGGAGTTCTTTCTTCTTCAAATTCAATATCAGGAACAATGGAGCTATTACACCTATCACTAATAGTGCTTCCTAGCAGCTTATATAGAGTTCCAAACCAAACTCCCCTCATCAACACCATTGCTCCTCGAACCATCCTGCAAGTTCCCTTTTCAAAAATTGGTTTTACCCCAACATCTTCCATTTTGCTTACGAAAATAAAATTTCTGGCCATACCTGGGGTGTGTATAACACCAGGCAGTGTTCTTATCCTTCCATCTATGAGTCTCAACTTGACCCTTCCTCTTCCTATGATTTTGGTTGTCGAATCATTACCAAAGAAAACATTACCTCCATCATACTTTTCATATTCGCAGAACCACTCCCTGTGGGGAGTCATATGAAAGGATGCACCTGAGTCAATCAACCATGCCTCATGATCTGCATGTGTGCTTGAAGAGGCCAAGTACACATCCCCTCCTTCTTCCTTGGAGGTTTTTTCTTCTGTAGAAGAAGATTCTTCAGATCCCTTTTTTTTCTCAACTTTGGATCTACATTGCTTCTTGTAGTGCCCTTCTTTTCCACACCTCCAACATACCCTTCCAAACTTTCCAGGAGATTTAGATCTACCCTTAGACTTAGATCTTCCACTTGAGAAATTAGATCTATTTCTTTCATGGGAACGTCCTCTTGCAAATAATGCATCTATGTTATGTCCTTCCATATTCTTTCATCTCATCTCCTCCGACAACAAGGATGAGACCACTTCTTCAAACTTCAAAGAAGTTGTATTACTACCTATGGCCATAACCAGACTATCCAACGAGTCTGGTAAAGAACATAACAAACTGATACATTTATCTTCATCTGAAATTTTAATATCAATAGATACTAACTAACTTACCACGGTATTGAAGGCGTTCAAATGCTTTGCCACTGAATCTCCATCTCTCATCCTCAAGTTATACAGCTTCTTTATCAGGAATAGTTTATTTACTAGGGACTTAGACTGATACAAATTCCCCAACTTTTCCAATAAATCCTTGGTTGTAGCTTCCTCTGACACATTCAGCAATACTGAATCAGAGAGACACAATCGAATTGTGCTCTTTGCCTTCTGATCCATATTTTTCTAGTCATCTGCAGAAGTTTCTATAGGTGCAGTACCTGGATCTATCGCGATCCATTGATATCTGTCCACCAAAATATATTCCATCTTGAGCTTCCAAAGCTCAAATCTTTTCCCATTAAACTTCTCGATCTCCATCTTCGAATTGCTTGCCATTTCTTTTCACCTGAAAAACAATACCGCAGATCTCCCACTGTAACAAGGCTTATCACTGTCTCGATCCAAACCCTTGACCACAAAGGCGTCCCCCTGAAGCCAATAAAGCTCTGATACCAAATGTAAATTCTAACCTTGTACAATGTCTACTGTAAACAGATATTCAGAAAATAATAGAAAAGATACAATGGCAAATGCAAACATTACACAGAGATTTTTCCCCTGGAAACCCAAACTAGGAAAACCAACATATATTATATTCATACATTGTGTTACATTGTTTACAATACAATATACATATAGGAGCCAACAGCATCCAAAACCCTAACCCAATGACCTGGATAAGTCCAAAACCCGAATTCCTTAACTGGAAATAAAAAATCATCGGCAAAAAAATAAGTTGAAAAACCACCTAAATATCATGTGGTCCCGGAAATATGTCGTCCCAGTGAGAAAAACAATTTCAGGGGCACTACCCCCCTGCACCCCCCCTCTAACCCCCATGCACGCCCGACGTAGATGCTTAGACACTACTACTCATGAAAAGAATATAACACATACCCAAAAATACTCAATACCCTCCAAACATGCATCAACTATTGCCTGGATTTACTCCACCTCCTTTACCACCTATTCAACAAACTCCTCAGCAGCCTCAGAATCGACCTCGTCCCACCATATTACCCGCTCAACCCATTTCAAATCCTAATAACAGAACACCTCTGCCACTCCATAGTGTTGATTTTCAAAACTTCCTAGCTTACACCATAAACCCCATTTCCATACAAGAAATACAGTTGAGATTTGGGAAAACTTTAAATAAAACTCAACCTGTAACAAGAACAACACCAAAGGTAATTATCCAAGAACATGAAGAAGAACCTGTAGATGATTTATCAAATGAGGTATATTTTAAAGATGTCATCATTCCAAAGAATAAAGTATCTGAATCACAACATAACATACAAACTCAGGTTCCCTGAACACCTCCTTTTCCTGAGAAGTTGCTCATTGAAAAACCAATTGCTCAATCTGAGTTTGATATCATGAATGAACTAAAAAATGTCTGTGTTAAGATTCCATTGTTACAAGCAATAAGAGATGTTCCAATCTACGCCAAGACCATTAAACAACTTTGCATTAAGAAACCAGCTCGAAAACATAAAGATCCACCCACGATACACCTAGTAGGCCAATCATCGAATTGTATTTCTGAAGCTCCTAAGATTGTGAAGTATGCCAACCCTGGGATCCCAATAGTATCAGTTACTATCAACAATGTTTCTATTTGTAATACTTTAGTTGAATTGGGTGCAGCCATTAATATAATGACCATCAATACAGTTGAACTATTACAACTAAGTCAATTCCTTCACCCTACCCCTACAGTTCTTGAACTTGCCGATAGAACAACTATAAAACCTATTGGGGTCCTTGATGACATTCTGGTTACATTAGCTTCGTGGGAATATCCTGTTGACTTCATGATTATTCATTCAAAGGATCCCACGAAAGGTCACCCAATCATTTTAGGGAGACCTTGGTTGGCTACGGCCAATGCTTTCATAGGATGTCGTGGTGGGGATATGTTCATCTCAAATGGCATTTCTTCACAGAAGCTTACTCTTTTTCTACCTACTCAACCAGTTATAGAAGAATTATGGTGGCTAAAATGTCCCTATCATGAGAATGATGAGGAAGAACCTTTATTCTATGTTGATGAATTTCACGCGTTACAAGAACCAACAAAGGATGATATTTTAAGTCAATTTCTTTCTGTAACAGAAAATGTCAAATTTCCACAAACATATTTTCAATATGATCAAATTTTCAGAGAGGAATTTCAAGAACGAAGTGAGTCATTTTTGTCGTTTTCACCATCTATGGTTTTCACCATTGATGAGCATGCGGGATCATATACCATTCCAGTAGAACTTATCCCGGGAAAATGTCTATACATCAATTCTAAATTAAGTCTCAACCAACAGGAGCAGTTAACAAATCTTTTGAAAGAATAGTCAGGGGCATTTGCATGGGAGCACACTGATATGAGAGGAGTGCATCCTAACACCTGTATTCACCACATATATATCCAGCCATAGATAACACCAATAAGACAACCACAAAGGCGTATGAATCCAATCCTAAAAGATTTTGTGAAAGAAGAGTTACAAAAATTACTAAATGTGGGATTCATTTATCCAATTTCTGACAGCAAGTGGGTTTCACCCCTTGTTGTGGTACCTAAGAAAATGAAAGGGAAATGGAGAATGTGTGTAGACTTTAGGGAGTTGAATAAATCAACCCTGAAGGACTACTTTCCCTTGCCTTTTATAGATCGGGTTTTGGATACCTTGGCTGGAAAAAGATACTTTTCCTTTCTCGATGGATATAGTGGATACAATCAGATTCAAATTGCTCCTGAAGACCAGGACAAAACAACATTCACATGTTCTTGGGGCACTTATTCTTATAAAGTGCTACCTTTTGGATTATGCAATGCTCCTGCCACATTTCAGAGAGCAGTCCTTGGGATTTTTGCTGACTTAATCCATGATTGTGTGGAAGTGTACATGGACAACTTTACTGTTTATGGTAATACCTTCGAAGAAGCCATAAGTAATCTTGAGAAAGTCTTGATTCACTGTCAGGAATCAAATTTATCCCTTAGTCACGAAAAATGTAAAATGTTATTAACTAAGGGAATAGTGTTGGGTCATCATTTGTCTGCAGAAGGAATTAAAGTTGATCCAGCTAAAATTGAAGTAATAGTTAAGCTTTCCTCTCCGAAAACCCAAAAAGATGTGCGAAGTTTTTTGGGACATGCTGGATATTATCGTTGGTTTATTGAAAACTTTATAAAGATAGCCATCCCCATGTTTAAACTGTTAGCAAAGGATGAAAAATTTTGTTGGGATAACAATTGTCAAAATGCTTTTGAAATTTTGAAAGTAAAATTGTCCATGGCACCTATTCTACAAGGACCAAATTGGTCTCTTCCTTTCCATATTTCAACTGATGCCTCATACACTGCTTTAGGAGGAGTGCTTGGACAAAAAGAAAACCAACAAAATTATGTTATTTACTTTACCAACAAAACCTTACCCCTCCTGAATTGAACTACACTGTGACAGAGAAGGAATTTTTGGCTGTAGTTCATGCCATTAACAAATTTCGTCGTTACATCACTGGGTATGAGGGTTTTGTACATACCGACCATTTTTCTATTAGATTTTTTATGAACAAACCAGTTACTACTAGAAGAATCACACGATGGATTTTACTACTTCAAGAATTTAACATCACTATAGTTGATCGGCCAGGAAAAGAAAATGTAGTTGTGGATTTTCTCTCTCGTATTCCTCAAGACAGTACTAACATTCCAGTGAATGATAATTTCCCTGACGAACATCTATTTGCAATAGCTGTTAAGACCCCTTGGTTTGCAGATATGACAAATTATTTAGCTACAGGGAGACTGCTAGCTCATTTGTCATCACCACAAAAGAAAAGAATTGTCTAGCAAAGTGCTTATTACTCTTGGGTAGGAAGTGATCTTTTTTATACAAGTCCTGATATGATCATTAGGAGATGTGTTCAGGAAGATGAGATTCCCGATATTCTTCAGGCCTGTCATGACGGAACATGTGGAGGACACTTCTCTAATAAGAGAACGGCATATAAAGTCTTACAATCAGGATGTTATTGGCTGACACTGTTTAAAGATGCAACAAAATATGTAAGAAGCTGTGATAGTTGTCAGAGGATGGAAAGACCTACCGTAGTAGACAAGATGCCCTTATGACCGCAGGTTGTGATTGAACCATTTGATAAATGGGCACTTGATTTTGTAGGACCAATTTCCCCAATGTCAAGGAAGAAGAAGTACATCTTGGTTTGTACAGATTTTGTGACCAAGTGGGTAGAGGAAAAATCCTTATATCAAGCAACTGAGAAATCAGTGGTTGAATTTATTTATGAAGATATATTTACCCACTTTGGTGTTCCACGAGAGATTGTTACTAATCAAGGTGCTCAATTCACTTCTAAGCTGATGAAGGAACTCACAGATAAATATGGGATAAAACACTGTAAGTCTTCCCCATACCATCCACAAGCCAATGGGAAAGTGGAATCCACGAATAAAGTTCTAGAAGCTATTCTGACCAAAACAATACATTTACATCACAAAGATTGGGCGAATAGACATCCAGAGGCTTTATGGGCATACCGGACTACGTGGAGAAATACCACTGGTCATACCCCTTATGAATTGGTATATGGCAAGCAAATTCTCCTTCCCATAGAATTTCAGATTCATACCTTCCGCATAGCAGTAGAATTGGGTTTGAATTTGGATGAGGCACAGAAACAGAGAGTTATGCAAATAAATGAATTGGGAGAAATTAGGCAAGATGCTCTTCAAAGAACTATCCTCATACAAAATCAACGTAGCAAATGGCATGATAAATACATTAAGAAGAAGCATTTTCAACTAGGGGATTGGGCATTGCTATTTGATTCCAAATATAAAACTTTCAAAGGAAAACTTACGACACGATGGCTAGGACCTTATGAAGTGGAAACTGTTTTTGATAATGGATCTGTTAGAATCAAGACCATAGATGACTCTCAAAATTCCTTTGTAGTAAATGGACATCAATTAAAAGTATATAACAAACCCTTGTCTAGAGATGATTTTCTACAGGAAATTTCTAAATAACCAGAAATAAAGATAGTAGGAGAAGAGTCTTCTCCTCCTGCTAATCCTTGATCATTTTGGTTATTTCAGAATTTTGTAAATAATAAATCTTTTATGAATAAAAACAAAAAAATAATAAAATAAAAAAACATTTTGGATATGTTGACATATTTTTTCAGTTTTACAGGATTTTTGAAGCAAGTACAGAATTGAATTCCATCACTTTTTCGCAACAGGTAAGAAGGTAAGATCATTTTATTTTTTGAAATTTTCTTATCAATATATACTATCTTGTTTTGAAATTAATAAATTTGAGCTTGTTTTCTCCCTTTGAATTGTTCATTAAAGTATGAAAGGGGCATTTATCGGGGATAGGATTATTCTTTACCATGCCTGATAGATTATGATGGGAAAGAAATCCCCTTAGAGTTTTCTTTTAGTGTTTTCTCAGACTCTCAAAACGTGAGAAAGCAATGAGCATATACTAACTTGGGCTCATAAAATCCACAAGTGATTACTGTCCCACAAAATCATTTTCTGCAAAATTTATATCTGCACTCACGTTGGATGATGTGGGATACATTAAGGTCCACCTTCCAACAATTCTCACTCCATCGACATCAACACCTTATCTGGAGTAGAGATTAGAGACTATTTAGTACCCTGGGATCTGCATGCCTCAATGGGATATTTCCTTGATAACAACCATGGGAATACATCAATGACTCTTGGTTGATAGATCCTACAGGTGACTCGACACCAAGACCTTTATTCATACCTATTAGGATGTACTATAGGTACCTTGAGGCCCATTGAGATCAATGGTGGGTCATCTCGCATTAGTTAACGGCATTCATTAATGGCCGGTAATCCAATGATTTCTTTTTGTGTTCAACTCCAGAACATTTATTCACACAAATAAGAATTGTACCATGGGTTAAAGATTTGAAGTTGTTGTAGAAGATATAATTTTGATTGATTCCTTTCATGAATGAACAGGAGATAGGTTCAGGGATAGCCATTAGATAATTTACTTCATAAATAGGAAATATTTTTCTCAACAAGTTATTATTGGTTCAAGTTTCTCTGCAGATCTTGGTTTATTTCATCAGTACCAGTCAGTGCCAGACAGAATTAATCAGTCACAGTGGTTATCATTAGTACAGATTCCAATTACAACTTTGGCGCTCTCTAGATTCAGAATTGGCTTCAAAATCTATGCAGTAAGAAAATACAGCACAACAGGGAGTAAGTACTTGAGCTCAAGTAAGCATAGTTTCATGTTAGTTTAATATTTTAAATTACATATTAATAACTTGAACTATGACTGCCTCGATACTCCATGACATTTCATCATTTCTATACTCAGTAATTAAAAGGATGAGTTTAATTCTTCTTGACATTTTGTGTCATGAAGAATGAACTGTATGATAATGGTTGAATTTAACATGACTCATATGAAATGATATTTTAAAACGGCGTATGACCATCATCATTCCTTCACACGCTACTGATCCTCACGACACTTAAAAATGTCCTTGCATAATTCCTTTCACGACCCATTTCATACATCATAATCTATTCCTCTGTTTCCCTCATCTATTTCCGATGGTCACCTTTGAACCTTTCCTGTTATACTAAGTAGCATCATGGTGGCGAATCGTCACGAACCTGAGACTTATGTAGATTTGGAGGCTCTCCCTGAGTATGAAGCCACCAAACACATTTTTCAGAAAGCTGGATGGGAGTCATTCTTCAAGAAATTTGACGGGTATGATGATAAGATTACACTTCAATTCGCTATGCACTTTCATGGTGGATTGGCTAAAGTGGGCGAGCTGGAATTTGAAGTCACAGAGCAATTTATTTATGAAGCAATTCATTTACCCAGTACTGGTCAGAAATGGATGAAGGGACAACCAGTAGACAAAAAGATCTGCACACATCTCCTGCAACCCCAGTATCGAAAATTACAATGGTCAGAAGGCACATCGAGGTCGTGGTTGGAACTGAAATGGGCTCAGTTGCTATCCATACTTCAATGTTACCTCACCTATGAAGGTCGGTATACGATCGTGTTTCCCTGTCATGCTTGACTCCTACTGCATTTCAAAGGTAACCATTTGGTGAACATCCCTTATTTTTTGTTGAAGAGTTTGAAGAAAATGGCAGAACAAGTTCACAAAGCAAAAGATTTTAGAGGTAGTCTGTTTCATTTTGGTCTTGTCAAAATTTTGGTTAAGTTCGCATTATCCCACAAACAGGAATCTTGGGATATGTTTGTTGTAAGAACCCTAGCTTCTGACAACTCTAAATATAAAAACATTGAGTCCATTGGTCCACAAAAGAATTTGAATTCTAAGAAAAAGGTAAACCCTAACCAAAATCTGTGATGATCCTGAGTATACACTAGATTGCACAATTGAGGCTAGTGATGATAATCCTAGCACTGAACACTCATTTGATGTCCATGGTTCTGATGGTGTGGAAACTAGCCGTGAAAAAGTGGAAAACACTGTCCCTACAGATGTAAATGTTGAAACTCTGATTTCTTCTCCTATTGCTAAAAATATTATTGATGTGGAAGAACTCGAGGAGTTAATCGCAAAACTTAGAAGAAACCCTAAACGTAAATGCACACTTCCAGATATGGATAATTTTGTGCCTAACTATCCATTACAGGAAAGATTGAAAAGTATGAATGATCATGAGGAGGCTCCAGAGTCTTCTGAGATGACATGGACTCTCTCTCAATTGATTAGAAAAGTCTGTGCAGGCAATCAACAAGATAATGTGCCCGAAGAAATTGAGCAGGACAAGCCAATTGAAATACCATTCGATACCCCTGTTCAAGTATATGATGAGTTCACTCATAAATCTAGTCTAGTCGATACCCATGTTCAAAGACCAGATGAGTTCACTCATGAATCCAACCCTCAAACACAACAAGGTCATGGTAAGACATTCGAATATTACTATGAAATCTCTTCCAGTAGATCTTTGTGACCAATGATTGTCAGATTGGAAAACAGGAATCACAGGTTAAAAGAGAAGTTACATGAATATGCCATACTAGATTGACATATAAAAACAGAAAATGAACTTATGAAACTCAGGCAAGCTCACTTCTCGTCAAAGATTGAACAATTAAAACGGAAAAATAGATGTCTTTTTCACAAGAATAAAAGATTGTAGAGGATTTCCAGGAAGCACATCGCCATTAATCGGGTTCTTAAGAAGGAAATCAGAAACATAAAGAAGCATGAGAAATTGAAAATGTTGGTTGCAGTTGTTGCAACACTCTGATGAATCTTAGTTTTTGACCTTTTTGTTGCTTGAGGACAGGCAAAGACTTCAACTTGGGGGAATGTTAGTCTCCAATTTTGACCATATTTTTGCCTATATCATGTCAGATATACCCCCATTCCATATCTAGTATCATTCCTTTCTGGCCTTACCTTGATACATTTCACATCATTTTTCCCTAAATGGAGTTATTCAAGGTATTCATATGATTTAAGTTATTTTTAATGTATTTTGATACTTTAAACTAATATTGATACTAACGTGGCATGAGTTAGGTACTTGTTTCTTTGAAACAGATTTATCAGTACCAGGTACCAGCTTACACTTAGTGGAGATGTCAAATATTTGCACGACATTGCCAGATTGGAATGACAGTCCAATTCATATGACTGATTGAGTCATAGCTCAGATTTGAAATCTCAAATTTAATTTTGAAAGAACGGAACATAATGACTCAAAGCGAAATTATAGAACCACTCGTTATGATGCTTATCTCTATTTTATGATTCACACTTCTTGACACTGTGTGGCATGAAGCTGTGAACTTAGTTTTAACTAACTTTGAGTCATTTTCGGATCCAAGATTGGCTTGATTAAATGTACCTATGTTCAAGACTATTTTTGGAAGGATCTATATAAACTCATATCGCTCTCAAGAAACGATGGTTATGATATATTATGTTATGCGATTTATGATAATACAATTTATATGCATTATATCATTTTCTGTTAAATGACTTGAGTTTATTTATGAATTATGGAGCATGAGGAATGAAACAATTATGCATGGAATAATTTGAGTAGCTTTGGTTTCTTTTTAGGGCGATTGCACCTCTTGGTTGGGCCCGCCAATAGGTTCAATTCGCTTTCTCTTTTCCACAGTATAGTTAGTTTATTTCTAGTTTTAGAATCTGCGTGTGAGTTAGTTTTAACTTGAAGTTGCTCTGCTAAATTCTGACTTAATCATTTTTTTTAGTTCATTCCCAGTTTGATATTATCTCGAAGATAATTGAATGTTAGAATGAGTTACTGTCAGTGTAGAATTTGAGGAATAAACCAACTGTCGATTGCACTCTCTCCTAAATTTGTTTAGCTTTGCTCTGCTTTCTAGTTCCTAGTTTGATCATGATTTGAAGATAGTTTGAGTTTAGATTTACTCTGTTTTGTTAGGGTAGCTTTCTTATGGTCTAGTTAAAGGAAGCTTCTGATATTTGTAGGATAAAATAGGACATTTATTAGTTTCACCTTTGTTAGATTCATAACTGCTTGGTATTTAGATTAAATAAGAGGTTTTTGAAAGGTTTTGTCTTTTATGGTTCAGATAGATGTTTTGATGATTAGATGTTTAGTTAATGCTAGATATCCTTGGGTGATTTCTTTAGATTAGGAATAGAAATACATTTGATTAACTTAGAATTGTTTTCATTTGATTAATTAGACAATATATGATCAGTTTTAAGATAATCATTAGGATTCAATTTATAAAATTAAGTTTATGTTTTCTTCTCAGAATAACCTTTAGGTAGAAGTTAGAATCTTACCAGCACATATAGTGTAGCAGCTCTAAGTTCACTTACCCTGGTTTGACAATTTAGTGTTTTCAGGTAATTAAAATCTTTAATACAACAGCCTGACACTTCTTGTGCTCTCTGGCACCTACTCAATTCCCTCCTGGCAGAGTTTCTAGAATCCTCAGTGATTATGACTCCTATTGAACTCACAACAAAGTTCTTCCTCAGCACTATGTGCCTGTGCTCAATGCCCTCCTAGCATAGCCTTACAAAACTCCTCAGAGATTCTGTCTCCTTACTGTGTCTTCCTCTACACAGTCTTGCCTCCAAGGTGTTCAACAACCTTGAGGTCTTCCTCTGAGCTAATGATTTCATCTACTGTGCCCTCCTGGCACGCCTTTTTCTGAACCCGCAGAATTCATAAATGCACTCTCTATGCATGGCTATCAGAACCCGCAACATTCTGTCACACCCTCCTGGTGTGAAGCCTCAAAGACCCCTAAACCTGAATCAAACAACCCCTACAAATTCATTCTTAAAATAAATCTACAACATATAAAGAACACATATAGACATTCATTCAACACAGAAATACTTGTAGGAAAAACTGCTTATGTTTGTATTAATAAAAATGCCTCTTTACAAAGGTGTTCTGAGCATGAACTTCAACAGAGTCTCGGCTCCTTCTCAACTCTCTCTGCATACTACTTCTATGCCCTCTCTTCAACTTATCTACCAACTCTCTCTGCATACTACTTCTATGCCCTCTCTTCTACTTTTCTACCAACTCTCTCTGCATACTACTTATATGCCCTCTCTTCTACTTTTCTACCAACTCTCTCTCTTCAAAAGAGATTCAAAGATCCTTTTTACATGAGGGGGCTCTTCGAGCTCTTCCCTCCAATATACCTACCCTATTCAATTACATTGAATGGGTTGTCTAGTCCAGAATCGGATCTAGATTTCAGCCTTACAAACATTCAAGGCTTCCTATAGCTATGCCTATGCAAAGCGCGACTTTTCCTCTCAATAGCCTTACATTCATTTAATTACATTCAAATTCAAATTTGAAATGAGGGCTGTGCCTCTCTTCATTGAATGTGTGCGCTGATGTGGGTTGGTTGGCTGGCTGATTGACATGGAGAGATGCTCCTACATCATACTCCTCAGCTACAAAACCCGTGAGCTCCTGCTCATGAGCTTCCCATCTCAGCTGTTGAAATCCTCCTGGATCCCAAACAAACTTCTGGAGTTGTTCATCTGCTCCATCTCTCTGTTGTTGTTGCTTCTCCCGCGTTGCTGCTGTTGCTTTTCTGCCCAGCTTCTCCTTGCTAGTAGTCTCTGTTGACTCTACCATCAACCTCCTAATATTCTCGATCACTTCGTCCAACTGCTCCAGTGGTTGGCTCTGTTCATGCAGTCTCCTCTGCTGCAATTTTTGTTGCAGATGGACAGATCACAATGATCTCCCATGCCATCCTCTTCATCTATTCCCAACCTCATTTGTTGGATGTGCATACCTTGCACTATCACCCTTCTCTCTAGGGCTTCAATCTTTTCACACAGATCAACAAATCTCATGTTGTCTTCTTCTTCTTCTTCTTCTTCTTCTGCTTCTGCAAGCTTCAATGCTGTAGTCTTTTCATCTTCCTGGCTGAAAGTATTGAGCCACTCCTTAGAATTCTCATCTTCTTCTTCTGCTTGGGAAACTTCTAACACCTGCTCCAATTCTTCTTTCACGACAGTCAAAGCTATTTCTCCTTCTACTGTTGTCGCTCTTTCATCAGCAACACAAATCCTCACCTCAACTGGGATATGTGGTAGGAATATCTGAATTCCTCCAATCATTAGAAGATTCCTCTGATCTTCCTTCTCTGTCAGCTGCATCTGTTGATCCAAATCCATCTCTAAGCTCATATTCTTTGTCAGCTCCTCGGGTTTATCTAAAATCACCTCTGAGTTCATGAGACTCTCAAACAGTCCCATTTCTGTTCCCATGCCCACTTGGCAAATTGGGATTTTTCTGCTGCCCTCCTAGCAGTCCATGAGATCCTACAGTGACCTCATTTCATTGCCCTCCTGGAAATGTGAAATTCCCTATCCATCCTCTTGAAAATCCATGAGATCCCGCAGAAATATCAACTCCTTTCCCTTCAGGCAATTGGGAATTTCCTGGTTGTTTTCTTGATAGTCCTTGAGATCTTCAGCTGATCCCAATTCATCCTCACTACCGAGGTTTCTCCCAGTCTCTGGTTCACATACCTTAACCATCTCCTCAGGTTCGTCGAGGTTTTTAGCATGCCTCAACCATCCTCTTAATAACCTATGTTGTCTTCTAGCCATCAACTCCTTGACTGGCCATTTTGCTTTCATCTTCATGGGCCATTCATATACCCATCTCGACTTGGCATTTTGCTACATCTCAAATGCAAGTTCATCCATCCTTACCCTCATCTTGGAAAGTTCTTTATCCCATTCATCTTTGCTTATCATCTCTGGGTCCTTCCTTTCAGCACTCGTATAGCCTTTAGTATCCATCTTGTTGTTCTTGTCTGCCCTCCTGGCAAACCTATTTCCATCACTCTGCAACTATGAGTGCTTCAGCTTCTCCTACAGTCCTCCTAACTATATTCTTGATTGTTGTCTACCTGAAAAAAATCATTACAGAGCTTCCAGTACTCTGTCTTCCTTCACCTTCTCTCTGCCTGAAATATAAAAACAGAGTCAGGCTCTGATACCAAACTTGACGCAGACCCCTTTTGACCCTTAGGCCGAAGTCTGCTCTCAGGATCGTTCAATCACTCCTCCGAGATGAATTAGCTCTTTTGATTCCATGTTGAAATATCGATTTCCCGATCCACATGTCCTTCTTCTTCCCTCATGGTCTTCTATATACAACCATGAAATTCGGGTTTCGGGACTCACCGAGTTCTGATGTCGAGAACCTCTGTCCCCTTGATCTCCCGAATACCGAAATTCTGAAATGCCGAAAAGGCTTCAATCGATAATTTTCCCCTAGGCTATGTCCTGATCCATGTGACCACTCCTCATAAGACCTTCGTCCTATTTCGGGGTTTCCCGATGTGTAACTCTCAGTCCCTTGTCCCTTCGACTCCTGAAATGCCGATACCCGGAATGTTGAAATGTTATTCTCCCCGGGTCTTTTCCCTTCGTGATTTCAGGTTTCCAAATGTCGAAATGCGTAGATGCCTTGTCCTTCGAATCTCCGGAATGTCGAAATGCTCCCGGCTACACTGCTCTCCTGAATACCTCTCCGGGACTTCGCGTTTTGGAACTTCGTGACTCCCGTTACATCATCTTTTCACTGTCCTCTAGTACTCATGGTACCTGAATTCCCGAAGTACTCTTCCTTTTGGGACTTTCCCCGAAAACCTGGATTGTTGCCACATGTCCTTCCTCAGATGGACGGCCCTCGTCGTTTCACGATTTCAAGACTTATGACCCCCTGTGACACAATCTCCTTTGTCAAATCGAATCCCCGGTAACCAAAACCCCGATGGACTCTGGATCTCCACCACGTGTCCTCCACAGATGGATGGTTGTGATCTTTTCTCTATTTCGGGACTTTCATCGTGGAGTGTCCTGACCTTCGTCAACAAGACCTCCGAAATCCCGAAGAAAGAAATCCCGATGTGCTCACTCTTTCGAGACTTTTGTGTCCGCTACTCTGTGAGTGAGGGTTTAAACCTTATGTATCTCTCAACATATCTGACGGTTGTCGGCTATTCTGAGCGAGATCCAATGGCTCAAAATCTCTTCTATTCTGCGCTCCTCCACTGCTACCTGGACATGGAAACCCAACGGTCCAGATCTCTTTCTTGGTTTGATCCGAGGGCAGCTGTGCTCCCCCTGAGCATGCGCGTTCTTCCTGACTTGGAAGAATTCTCCAAGTGCAAAAGGCCTCAACCTTTGCTCCTCTCCTCTGCGAACTCTTTACCTTGAGTCTCGCCTGCATACATGAAAACGCTCTCCCTCCTGAGCTTTCCTATTACTCAGAGTCACAAGGAACTCGATCCTTTTTCCCTTTCTCCTTCAGATGGAGAATCCGATGCCCTCCTGGCACTCCTTAGCTCAAGCAACCTCTTGCTGAGTCTGCAAGGTGTTCAACAACCCTGTGAAGATCCTTCTCCTTGGACTCTTCTTCAAATCCAGAACTCAAAGAGTTCTTCCTGTGCTCTCTGGAACCTACTCAATGCCCTCCTAGCAGAGTGTCTAGAATCCTCAGTGATTATGACTCTTGTTGAACTCACAACAGAGTTCTTCCTCAACACTCTGTGCCTGTGCTCAATGCCCTCTTGGCAGAGCCTTACAAAACTCCTCAAAGATTATGTCTCCTTACTGTGTCTTCCTCTACACAGTCTTTCCTCCAAGGTGTTCAGCAACCTTGAGGTCTTCCTCTGAGCTAATGATTTCAGCTACTGTGCCCTCCTAGCACGCCTTTGTCTGAACCCGCAGAATTCAAAAATGCACTCTCTTTGCACGACTATTAGAACCCGCAACGTTCTGTCACACCCTCCTGGTGTGAAGCCTCAAAGACCTCTAACCCTGAATCAAACAACCCCTACAAATGCATTCTTAACATACATCTATAGCATATAAAGAACACATATAGACATTCATTCAACATAGAAATACTTGCAGGAAAAACTGCTTCTGTTTGTATTAATAAAAATGCCTCTTTACAAAGGTGTTCTGAACACAAACTTCAACAGAGTCTCGGCTCCTTCTCAACTCTCTCTGCATACTACTTCTATGCCCTCTCTTCTACTTTTCTACCACATACTACTTCTATGCCCTCTCTTCTACGTTTCTACCACATACTACTTCTATGCCCTCTCTTCTACTTTTCTACCAACTCTCTCTCTTCAAAAGAGATTCAAAGATCCTTTTTACATGAGGGGGCTCCTTGAGCTCTTCCCTCCAATCTACCTACCCTATTCAATTACATTGAATGGGTTGTCTAGTCCATAATCGAATCTAGATTTCAGCCTTACAAACATTCAAGGCTCCCTACATATATGCCTGTGCAAAGCGCGGCTTTTCGACTCAACAACCTTACATTCATTTAATTACATTCAAATTCAAATTTGAAATGAGGGTTGTGCCTCTCTTCATTGAATGCGTGCATTGACGTGGGTTGGTTGGCTGGCTGATTGACGTGGAGAGATGCTCCTGCATCACCAAGCTAGATAAAGAAAAGTTGGGGCAAGGAAGTGGTTATATTTCTGGGGTATACATAAATATCTTTGAATCAAAGACAACTTACCAAGTCACGAGGCTTCACTAGCTTCTCCTTCAACTTCCTCCATCCAAGTAAACATTTTTCTGGTTCTGAGTTCGAATGGAGCTTTAACAAAAATTGGGTATGCAATAAAATTTTGCAAAATTATGACAGGAACAAAGCTATGAATGTGCATTGGGTTGGGTGGAAGCTCGCATAGATTGTCTCGATCTACAGGTTTTGTGTTATGATCTTCGCCATATACCTGGCCTTGACACTCCCTGCAAGACGTAACTAGCTTATATTTCACATTTTATGAATTGGGTTTTTCGAATTTTGATTATTTTCCAGGACCCAGTTTTTGTGGTTCTTTTTAATAAATTAATATTTATTTATGGCTTGGCATCATTAAGTGCAATTAATACAAATCCAA
>ML789696.1:3717-18136 GCA_009831015.1 Picea engelmannii | reverse complement strand
TGAAAAGTGAAGGCTTGGCTCAAGACAGGCTACAACTACTTTGCAATGTAAGTGGATCCTTTAGACCAGGGGTACTTACAGCCTTATGGGAGTTAGCGGTGCTAGAAAAACTATCCTAATGGATGTCTTGGCTGGAAGAAAATTAGGGAGCTATATAGAAGGGAATATAACCATCTCTGGATTCCCCAAGAAGAAAGAAACATTTGCTCGCATCTCAGGATACTGTGAACAAAATGATATCCACTCTCCAAATGTCATAGTCTTTGAATCACTTGTCTTTTCCGCTTGGATTCGTCTTTCTTGCGAGGTTGATGAGAAAACTACAATGGTTGGTCAAAATTTCTCCCCCCCTTGCATTCAGTGCTTCAGATTGAAGATCTCTTTCCTTGTTAACGAGACTATGCAAACGACATTTACTCACAGATTTTTGTTATTACAATAACTTCAAATGTTTGTGGCAGAAGTCATGGAGCTTGTGGAGCTCACTCCTTTGAGATATGCTCTTGTAGGGCTTCCTGGACTGATAGGTCTTTCTACAGAGAAAAGGAAGAGACTTACCATAGCAATGTAAAAATAAATGTAAAATTTAATTGATTATTATATTTATTATGAAATCTAACCACTCACATTATTTAGCATGACTATTAGAGATCACAAAAATGACACACTTTGTCAAGAAGTTTCTAGAGAAATTATCATATAATTCATTTATGCTAATATAATTACTTTCTATCATGATTTGTTTCCAATTTGGTTTGCTTAATTGTATGTCACGTTTTTTCAAAATTATTATCCTATAAATTTTAGGAAATTAATATCCAAGTGAAAGGTTATTAATTTCAAGAAATTAATATCAACTCGTATATCATTGTTATTAAATAAATATGATGTCCCAAGTACAATTAATCATTACACAATCTCTCAACAGTTGATAATTTAGCAACTTTGCAATTTACCATCTTGATATCATTGTGTTTATTACATTGATCATGTCATTACAAATTTCTCATGAATGTTATTAAAAAAATTGTTAGCGGCTAGATACCACATGCTTTAGATGTATTAATTCCTATCGTTAATCTAAACAATAAAATCTTCCCGAGATTTGTAGGATTTTAAGTGTCGACAAAAGGATTTATGAGCCAAGGCTTGGAGAACCAATTGATCGAAGTAAATGACTTTGGCCTCGGATGATCCACACTCAGCCTCATGGGAGTTAAAGTTGATGAGTTGCTCCAAAATCATGCACTACGTCATCTAACCATGCTTGGTTAGCATCCATGTAAGATGCTAAAAAACAACAAGATCGTATGGGAGAGTGAGGGCTCTCTTGTGGTTGAAATCAAATTCCTCTTGGACCTTCTCTAGTAATGCTTTAAAGACATGATAATTCAAGTAATCCATTGGAATTATGAATTGTTTTAGCTCCTTCCTCATATAAACGGTCAGTTATCATGCAAGAGCATCTTGTCTTGCTGCGATGTTCATGCAAATTGCTTCATGCTTTCTTGCATGCTTGACCCTGGAAAATATCAAACACCATGCAGTGAGTTAAATGTTTGATGCATCTTGTTTATTGGATACACATTATTTATCATCTAATGAATAGGATGCGCCAAGCATTGAGAAAAATGAGCATGATGCACAAGCATTGATCCATCTAGATGGCTCAAGAAAATGTATGTAGTGTCACGTAGTATCATTATGACAGAACCACATGTAGCAAAGGAAAATGCAAGAGTGTCAGAGGCAAAGAATAATAAAGTAGAGGTTGATCAAGCTGGATTGTCACAAATGAAGCTTGCAATATGTCTATTCAGTGTTGTTTGTTGCCCTCCATTAGCCACAATAACTGGACCAATTATATATGTAAGGTAAATCCAAACGCTTTAGTGGTGGCATGAATGTTATAGAAGGAAATCAATTCGTTCTCATGATTAGTTTGTCTCTTTTGTCGTTGCATGTCCAAATCTGTTGATTTACCCAATTTCACACAAAGGTTGTATAGGCTTCATTAGATGCATTGAATGTACCTACAACTGAGAATGAAGGTCTAAATCATTGGTCTAAAACTTTGACCATTGACTACCCATGGCTAAATCTCTTTAAGTCCTCCCAAAAATAAAATCTCATGGTCTTTAAGAAAAGTAACCACACCAATTCACTTCGGTGTTTCCTTTCACCTACTTAGGGGTATGCTAGTTATAGAAGTATAACAATGAAATACCCAATGAAATTACTTCATTGTAGGACACTAAATCCAATCTTCCTAATTCCATTAATTAATTACATGATACTAATGAAATACTTCAAAATGAAGTTAGTTCTTTGTATAACAATACTTCTAGTCTTCTTGAGAAGAATATTTTGCACAAGAAACTAATATCCAAGTTCAAGATGAGATCAATTCAATATAGAACTATATTCCCAACTTTGTCTAGGGACTAACAATTTCATATAGCCTTTTGAGAATACATGTTGTAGAAGTTTCTGAGGAACTAAGATGTCACCATATCTGGCCACAAAATGAAGAGGATAGAAGACTTGTAGATCACTTGAATTTGTTTTATGTCTTGCCTTTAGTGAATCCCAAAGAATTTGATGGACAAACAAAGCCACTTTATTCTACTATGATTACTTCATTCTATTCTGCCATATTTACCAACCCAAGATCAACCCTTGCAACTAGTATCTCCTTGAACAGTCTTGAAACCCTAAGGAAGGATTGAGAGTGATCATCCCCTTCGCTTGTTTTATCCATCTTAACTCATTGAAGCATTCAATGTTTTCCTTAATGGTTAGGAGTGGCTATCCCCTTAAGGATTTTCTTGGCTAGGGTTTAGTTCTAGGGGTTAGAAGTGGCTATCCCCCTGGGGTTTAAAACATAGTTGTCTTGATCTTGTGCTAGTAGCTCTTGAAGGGATATGATGACACCTAGTGTTTATGAGGGGATAAACTCTAGGGTTTTATCTCCTAGGAGGTTGACCTAGGCTTATGAGGTGATAATCCTATGATAGACTTTCAAGTCTTATTTTTCCCTCGGTCTCCATTGAAGTGATACATTAAATCCATATGCCCAATGAAAGGACATTGATCTTGAGACCTCCGAGTACTTTCTTCAATAGTCTAAAGCTACCCAGACAAAATTTTCTCGGAATTCACTCTCCACATTGAGATTCCTTACCCTAAGTCCTCCCAATCTTAATTGAGGGAAACCCCCTTCAGTCGGAGGAAAGTTGGCTTGAAGTGAAAGAGGGTTGGTGAGGTGACAAGGGCCTTCCCTCTAAGCTACACATGATTGCACTTGAGCTTTCAAACTTTAGCTCAACAATTGTGAGTTCGTGTGATAACACACCCGAGACATATCTTAGTGATCCTAAACCTCATTAGACAAGACCCCTTTTACTATTGGAAGTTAGTCCTCCTCCTCAACCAACCTTGACTAAGACCGATGATATAGATTTAAATATTGATATGGCTAGTATCTTAGCAAAGGTTAATGTACCTGTCCCTCTTAGTATTGATCTTGTATTTTTTTTTTAAATACCTACAACATAGTCACTATTGTGATGTCTTAAGTGTCACTCCCATAGCAACCATGTCAGAGTTGATACCTCTTAACATCACTCTTTCCAACTCCAAGACCGATGATATAGATTTAAATATTGATATGGCTAGTATCTTAGCAAATGTTAATGTACCTTTCCCTCTCAGTATTGATATTGTATTTTTTTTGAAATACCTACAACACAGTCGCTATTGCGACGTCTTGGAGTGTCACTCCCATAGCAACCATGTCGGAGATGATACCCCTTAATGTCGCTCTTTCCACCTCCAAGACATCTCTCTTGCCACCTCCAAGACGTCACTCTTGCCACCTCCAAGCCATCTCTCTTTCCACCTCCAAAACGTTTCTCTTGCCATGTCCAAGACATCGCTCTTGCCACCTCCAAGCCGTCTCTCTTTCCACCTCTAAGACGTCGCTCTTACCACCTCCAAGACATCACTCTTGCCACATCCAAGATGTCTCTCTTGCCACGTCCAAGACATCTCTCTTTCCACCTCCAAGACGTCTCTCTTGCCACCTCCAAGACATCTCTCTTGCCACCTCCAAGCCGTCTCTCTTGCCACCTCCAAGATGTCACTCTTTCCACCTCCAAGAAGTCACTCTTGCCACCTCCAAGATGTCTCTCTTTCCACGTCCAAGACATCACTCTTGCCACATCGAAGACGTCGCTCTTGCCACCTCCAAGACATCGCAATAACGACGAAATCTATGTCGTCGAAAAAGAGACGTTATGTGAAACGACGTTTGAGGGGGTCCACCGTTTGTCATTCTCCCAACAATATAAAGTGGCAATTGTGTCAAACGCATCGTCAAAATTTGACCCAAATGTACTAGTGAACCTTAGCATGTCCAAAATCTGATAATGAAAATATACCAACATGTATAGGATAGGATGGCCAAACTCTTTTATGTGCAGCCTTCAGTTCTTTGGTGATACCTACTGAAATTGTCTAATAGGCTACTTCTTTGCAAACAAGTCTTTCTGGTATAAATCTGGGAAAAGCATGTGGAGATGCAAAACAACCAAAAACTCTGATATAAGAAAAAATTTCTTCAATGTACCAGTCTGCAATTTCACCCAAATTCCCCATTATTTTTTCAGAAATTATGGGAGGAGGATGACCATAGGTGGCTTCATGGATTGGAATAACAACATTGTGACAAATCTCATAAAAAAATCCTTTTCATTTTCCTCCCATAACTTGGAATGATAAATATGTATTGGCTCGGTGGCAATTGGGGTCCAACTCCAATTCATAAGAGGAAATGGGGTTCTGGAACATATTGCATCCATAATATATGCATAAATATAGAAGGGAGCATGATCTCCTTTATATTTTTGGGCTATATAGTCCTCTATTTTTTTGGCTAGATTTTCTGACAACATTTTTCCCCAATCAAAAGTATAACCCTCGGCTACTTCATGAATTGTAGGAACCCAATCTATAGTAAAATGTGTATGGATTTTCTTTCCAAACATTCTATAAAGCATCATGGAGGCATACATAATGTGTGCATCACAAGAGGCTTTAGATTATATTCCATGGCTATCAGCTTTGAATTTATTTTCATTTCCCCACTAGGTTTTGATTATATCATGGACAGTTCTATTGTAACTTGCACATTATTCTTTCTCAAATTTCATTATAAATGGTGCATTTTAAACATATTTGGGATTTCAAGTTAATTCATACATTACTTGAATACAGTAAAACTTGAATTCTATTAATAAAGAGAACATTTTGAAACAGTAAAAATGCAGACTGAAACAAACTTGCTCGAATGGTAGCAACTTATCTCTAAGAAGAGATGTGACAGCTATGCTCATTCACAATAAGATGAGTACAATGAAGCTCCAAAGGAATTTTTAACATAAAACATAAATGAGAAAACCCTAAACATCCAAAACCCTAACCCTGGGAGATGAAATGCCAAAAGGTTTGTGGGCTCCGATTGGGGTAGTTGATACGTCAACTTCTCGAGGGCATAACTTTTGCAGACAATATTCATTCGGGGCACTCAATACACCATTGGAAAGGTACAGTCGAGGAATATATTTTTTTTAGCCTATAATTTTCCTCTTGCTACATGCTAGGCACTGTCAAACCCATAATACGTCATTTAGGGCCTCAAAATGGCCTTGGAATTTTGGGACCCGAAAAACTATAAAAAAAACTACCAAAATGGAAATTGTTCTTTGAGCCAGTGGAATAGGTGGGTGGACACCAGTATCCACATGGGTCAGTCCTCCCCCCTTAGGAAGCAATGGTCTCCATTGCATTGATCATCGCCATCAGATGGTGAAACTTCTGTTGAACTTGGCCTTGGGTGAGCCACTTGCCTTGGTGCAACAATTGACCTACTTTGACAACCTGATAAAGTTGGATCCTCTACTGGTGAGTGCCCTTAATCTGAGCATCCTTGATCTTATCAATGGATGCATGTTTGATGCAGTCAAGGTTGAGATATGTCAGTGTCAATTTCTCTACGATCTCTAATGTATCCAATAATGGTGGGAATTATGGTCGAAGGAGGTCCACATTGAACATTGGGTATAGGCCAAGGAAGGGGGGAATACTTAGATCAAAAGCATTATCACTCACATCCTTGGTGATGGTGTAAGGTCCACAACGAAGGTCCACAAAAACACAATCATTTCCCTGCTTCATTGAAATAAGGCCCGACATGTAGTCCATCGAGATGGATTCCCATGGCCTATTAGGAGTAGGCAAAAGGGTGTAAAAAACTTGCTTCTTAGTTGTTGGTTTGGAAATGACACAAGCAGTGCAAGACTTGATATACTTGTTGACGTCCTGGCGCAATTCTAACCAATACAAATGCTTATGTAGTACTACCATGGTCTTTTCCATGCCAAAATGTCCTCCCATCTGAATGTAGTGAATTTCCCAAATCAGATGATCTAGGTGGATATCAGTGGCCACCCACCTATTCCAACTGGCTCAAAACATTCTTCTAGCAGCTCACTATTTTTAGCAGTTCCAAACTTCTGGGCCATTTGGAGGGCCTAAACGACGTTTTTTCGTGATCATGCACCTAAATGATGGCCAAAGGCTCTTATTGACCCCCAAAAATGAACCTCCTCGTCCTTTCCAACGAGCTATCGTGCACCCCAAACAGAGATCGTATGCCAAAGTTACACCCCTAGGAAGTTGATACACCAAACTACCCAAAATAGGGTCCACAAAATTGTTGGCTTTTCATCTTCCAGGGTTAGGGTTTTGGATTTTATTTATGTTAAAAAGGCCTTTGGAGCCTCATTGTAACAATCATATTCTCGCGAATGTGAGTATCCATCACATCTATTCTCAAAGATAATTTTCCACCATTCTAGCGAGTCTTTCACTCTGTATTTATACAATTTTGTACATTTCGCTCATTAATAGAAATTATGTATTATTGTATCTTTGTGTTTATGGTTATATCTATGATAAATATTTGTTATATTATTGGATATCTGATATATCTATATACATTTATTTATTATATCTCCACTCTCATTTCTTGCCGAAAATAATCTGGATCATCAGCTTTGCACGCTTGCTTGAAGGAACACAACGGTGGCCCAGCTGGCATAACAGTTCATCCTTAAGATGAAATTCAATGACAATCGTTCATGTGCTCAACATCTAATAAGTGGTAGCAAATTCATGATCACTCTTGTATATTTTGGGCCTCTCGGATTCCTCATGGCCACATGAGTGGAGCACCGTGGTTAAGGTTGCAACTGGAGGTCGACTGAGGAAGTCAACAACATGATTGGTGCTCCCTGCCTTATATTTGATGTTGATATGGAACTTTTGCAAGTATGTGGTCCAATTTTGATGGCATTCATTCTACAATTTTCTTTCTATCTACATGAACTACATAGGCTTGTGATCAGTGTGGATGATTGTCTCCTTCCCAAGAATGTAGTGCTTTCATTGTCGGCAAGCTTGTACAATGGAATGCATTTCTTTGTCATAGGTGGGGTACTTAAAGACATAATTTTATAGTGTCTCACTATGATATGTCATTGGATGACTATGATGAGTGAGAACTTCGCCCACGACATAGTCTAAGCCATCGATCTCAATTTGAAAAGGTTGCTACAAATCAAGTAAGGAGAGTATTGGAACCAAGCATAAGTGATTTTTCAAATCATCGAACGCTTTTTGTTATGACTTCCCCCACACAAAATTTTCCTTTTCACCACCCTTGGTCACTTGGTTGAGGACCCATGCAATATGGGAGAATCCCAACATGAACCTTCGATAAAAGTTGGAAATTCCTAAGAAAATTTGAAGCTCAACTAGTGTGGTTGATGATGGCTAGTCAAGAATGACTTGAATCTTGGTTGGATTCACTTGCACACCATGCTCATCAACAATGTAGCCTAGGTATTGGACCTTGTTCACGGTGAAGGAGCATTTTTCCAAGTTAGCATATAGCTTGTGTTGTCGCAGAGTGTGAAGGACCTGTTGAATATATTGCAAGTGTTTTTCCCAATTCTTGATAAAGATGAGGATATCATCCATATATACCACCAAAAAAGAATTGGTGAAAGGCCACAATATATTGTCCATCAATCTCATGAAATTTATTGGAGCATTTTTCAAATCAAAGGGCATGACTAGCCTTTCGAAAAGACTTTATTTGGATTTGAAAGAAGTCTTCCATACATCAGTATGTTCTATCGAGACTTGGTGGTAGCCATAATTCATGTCAATCTTATTGAAAAACTTGGCTCCCTTGAGTTGGTCAAGAAGGTTAACAATTCGAGGAATTGGGTATCGGTTCCTGACAATGATTTTTTTTAGGGACCTGTAATCATGCAGAGTTGCCAAGTACCATATTTCTTCTGCACAAGTACAGTTGGGCTTCTGCAGGGTGACGAGTTGGGTCGAATGTGCCCCTTTTGAAGTATCTCTTGGATCTGTCACTTGATTTCCTCATTTTTCATCAGAGAGAAATAATAGACTGACCCATTGGGTAGAGGCGAACCAGGGTTAGATCGATTGAATGCTTGACCTAACAGTGCAACGGTACCCCAGTGGGTGAGGAGAAGATATCATTGTATTCTTCCACTATCTATTCCACCTACTTCTTCTACGTGGAGAGGCCCTATGCAGAGGCCATGGATGTGCCTGTGACCTTCTGTTCACTTTGAGAGTGAATCAAGAAGGAAAATTTCCCAGTTTGGGAAATGAATTTCTCTCATTGCTTATCATAGATCAAACAAATGGCGGTATACGGAGCTACCTGTGGTATCCTATACAATTTTCTACCCAAAGTAATAAAAACACTGTGAGGTCGAGACTTCTATATAGCATGTCATTTCCAAAAGTATGGTTGTCCTAAAAGAACATTACAAACTTCAAGGGGGTAAATATCACACAATATCTCATCCTTCAAGGGCTTGATGTCGTAGGGAAGACGACATTATTGGATGACTTGGAGATCTCTTCCTTGGAAGAGCCACCTAATGGTGTATGGTTGTGGGTGTGGTGTAGTCATTAGGTTCAACCACTTGACAACCTTTGCTGAGATCAGGTTCTTTTGACTTCCACTATCAATAATGAAATGCAGCGGAGCATGCTTCACCGACATCTGTGAGTGAAAAAGGTGTTCACCTTCCTCCAGTTCACCTCGTTCACTTGGATAGACCTTGGTGCTAGTGATAGTGGCATTGGGTTCTACATCAATGATAGGATTCCCCTTGTCTGGATCCAATTCAGAGTTGGAACCTGCCTCTAATTATGAGGCTTTCAGCTCGGCCACCAATGACTGCATCGAGTGACCTTCATCGGTGTTATACCAAGGGATTTTATGGAATTCACACCACTTCCCAATGTCTTTCTTGGTCTTATCATTACCCTTCTTTTTTTTCACCTTGGACTAGTTGTCCTGAGGGGGTCCATCCTTTCTCTATCCTTTTTTCTCTGGGTTGGGGTCACCTTTTCCCTGCTTTTACTATGAGGAATTTGCAGATCCTAACTCTAGCTTCTTCTATTTAAATTTATGCTCATTTTTGACAACATATCGATAATTTGCACCGAGTCATGAGATGTCCAGAAACTCCATTTTTGTTTGGATGTATATATGCAGAGGGCCATGGTACTTGAGCACCATATGTCATTCAGAGTCTTTGATACCCAACTTGGTGTGCAAGGTATGGGATATATTTGTTAACTTTGGTACTGTCTGGTCCCTTTCATGTCATAGAGTAGTCCATTTCATATATTGGTCATCGTAGCTTCCAATAGGGTAGTATTGTTCCTTAATAGAATCCCTAAAAGAATCCCAATTAGGTGTCACTGAAAATATTGCAGATTTTTCAGTGTCGTTTTACACATAGTAAGTCTTCCACCAATCCTTGACATGGGGAACATCCTTAAGGAGTGCAAAGGTAATATTTTCTCTATTGGAAAAATTATGGACCGAAAAATACCCTTCTAGCATATTCAACCATTTATCTACAACATCTGCATCTATCTAACCTTCAAATAAGGAGATATCAAAATTGACTTGTACCTTGAAGGGGTGGTGCCTCCAAAGTGGTCACTTAATGAAGATGTGTTGCATGTTGGTAGTCGTTGAAGGATCTATGCAAAGTTGTCCATCCTCTCGTTCCTTTGTCACATGAGGGCTTCCTCGAGCAACAATTTAAAAGGATCTCTTTCTCCATCGTCTCTCTTTCTTCCTCCATGGGAGGTCGTCGTGATTAACAAGGATGATCTTACAAGGGCTCAACTACTTCGAGTCCCAAATCCTTGTACCCTGACCTCGTTGGGGACATGCACAAAGAAACAAATAAAGATCACATCGCTATGATACCACTGATCTGGGTTTATACATGGAACAAAATGAAATACAAATGTATAGAAAAGAAATACACAGAGATATAGTAAAACTTGACTTCTATTAATAAAGAGAACCTATTGAAACTGTAAAAATGCAAACTGAAACAAACTTTCTTGATTGGTGGTAGCTTATCTTTGAGAAAAGATGCGATGGATAGCTCATTTGCAAGAAGATGAGTACAATGAGGCTCCAAATTCCTTTTTAACACAAAACATAAATGAGAAAACCTTTAACATCCAAAACCCTAACCGCGGGAGATGAAACGCAAAAATCTTTGTGGGCCTTGATGGGGGTAGTTGATACATCAACTTCCCGAAGGCATAACTTTTTCATACGATCTTCATTTGGGGTGCTTGATACATCGTTGGAAAGGTATAACCAAGTATTTTTGATCTAGGGTCCTCAAAATGCCTTCAGAAGTTTGGGACCTGAAAAAATGTAAACAAAACTGCCAAAATGGAAATTTTTCTTTGAGCCTATGGAATAGGTGGGTGGCCACCAATATCCACCTAGATAAATCATCAACATGCTTAGAGGTAGCAGGGATTTTAATCATCAATGAAGGAAATATTTGGTTAAAATATTTTTTCTTTTCTGTAGCATCCATTTTTATACTGGATAGCTCTAAGACCGAGACTGTCGGGGATTTATCGGCTCCAAATTTCTTAGTGAAAGCAGTCTAAAAATCATTCCAATTAGTTATTGAACCTTGCCTTAAATAAAAATACCAAGTTTAAGCCTTACCTTCAAATGTATAAGGAAAAATCCTACAAACTCCATCTTCATGCTCAACGTTCATCAATGGTACAATAAGCATAAGTTTTTTGATATGGTCTTCAATTGATTATTTTTATTTCAAGATCAAATTTAGATAAAAACTTCTTAGGATGCTTAGGTAAAGGATGAGGAGGTCCTGGAACTGCAACAACATCCTAATCCAACCAAGGTTGATTAGGGGGTTGATTTTCATTCACGTTCATGCCCACCATGACACTTGGACTTTCAAGATTATCACCTAAGGGTTATTCACCATCCAATGTTTCACATTCACATGGATTTCTGGGGTTGTCTGGGGAATAATCAGGTAGAATAGGTGGTTGAATGGCATTGATAAACAAATAATATTTGAATTTTATCTTGGAAGGGTTAGCTATCCCTCTTAAAACGTTAGTAATATGACAGTTTGGGGAATTAGAGGTTGGGATACCGCCATCAATTGGAGAGTTCGTGACAGTTGATGCTTCAGAAATAGTATGTATTTGAATTAGAGGTAAAGGGAGCTCAATAGGTCTGAGTTTGAGATTTCTCGACGCAGCTCGAGTAAGGACACGAGATTGTTGCAACAACTAGTCAATGTCAGCAAGGGATAGGTTGGGAGAGTGTGAAGTCATAGGGTTGGTTCCAAACGTGCTCGACTGACATGATAATTGACAAGGCATCTGTACTGAAGTCATCAAGTGTCCATAACGAAGTCATCTCGGGATGTTTTCTACCATGTGATAATGTACAAAGAAGAGCCATCTGAACATTTGATTGGTATTCATTTGATTGATATTGGATTATGTATGGGTTGTGAGTATGTGTGGACTACCAAGGTTAATTGAGCAATTTATAAGTAGTTTTATTGTTTTACTTCTCGTATTTTATAATTAATGGAATAATAAGAAACCTTTAATTATATGTATGCTTTGTTACGGCATATAAAACTTGTATAAAATAAAGTATGGAGTTGAGCCAATATTAGAAGATATGTTGAGAGACAACATGAGTAATGGCTTCAAAAGAATGTATATTGATGAATCAATCATTGTTATCATATGATTTTTTATTTATGTCATCATGTATATTATATGAAAATGCATATATACTCATTATACTTTATTTATATGTTTGTTTATGGAACATGAAGATGCAAAACAATAACAAGCTAATCAACAAAACATTTGAAATAAACCAATTACAATATCCCTTGAAAGTGATGAATATATGAGTCATCCAAGCATCTCCAACAATGAAAATAGTTTGAGAGATTAATGGTGAAGAATATAATTAAATGCTACAAGTTTTGTATTTTGGAATTTTTATTTTGTAACCAAAACACAAAATATTCTTTTTTTATATTAAAAGGTGGGTTGCGTCGAGGATGCAACATTTACATACATCAAAATTCATAGAAGTATCATTGACAATACTATTTTATAAGCATACTATACTAGCCTTTAGCAAGGTTCCAATACATGATTTCCACGTAATTTCACAAGTAACATGCTTAACAAATCAACCCAAAAAATAACCAATTCTAAAAATCATTCATAGCAGTATGGATGGACATTGCTATGTGCTTCTTTCCCCACTCCTGAATGACGAGGACTTTGTTCCTTGATATTCATAGGGTCCTTGATCTGGCTAACTATCTCCTCCTCCCTCACACCTTTGGACCAAGAATTTCCATTACCCAAGTTGTTGGAGGCCAAAGAAAGTGTTTCCAGTCGTGAAGATGCTACTAGAGTGTGCAACTTGTTACATTCCACTTGCAAGGAGTCAATCCTTTGCTTCTATAGTAGGATGAAGGTCGTGACATTGGAATTATGCTTGGTACTTTCCTACTCCATCTCTGATAATTTTGATGAAACAAGCATGAGTAATCTACTATTAGCTCGAGTGACCTCTTCGTGAATGCACAAAACTTTTCGAACCTCCTTGGTTTTTGGATTGTCCATGGCTTCAATGGATAAGTTCTTCACTAAGTTCCTACAACTAAACCCAAATCCCCCCAAATAACGGCCCCTTGATATATCAACAGGAAAAACCAGTAACTAAGCCTACTATTCTTTCCTTTGACATGCAATTTCACGAGAGAAACAAGAACATACAATTCCAGCCAAGAAACCAAGACTTGCATGGTGAAGTAGAAGAAAGTTCTTGGAATTGAAATTGTGTAGACTGAAAAAACCTCCCTCGAGCTCCATTGAGCTTCAATGACTCTCTTGCATCGTCCTGCCACTATAGGGTGTGTAACAAACTCTCTATTTCCCTCCTCTAATGCACAGACAAACCAAATGTGAAGAACATTGTCACATATATCACATGAAAGAAGAGACAAATGAATTTAATTTCCCCAGTCTTGAATTCATTGTTCAAGTGTGAGAGTCGTACATGCCATACATCCCTTCTTGACCTCCAGTTGTGGATTCATTATAAACACTAGTTGGATAATGCATCGCTATTGATTATGGAATGTGGAGGGTGCTTGCAACCCCATTTTTATGAATGGAACCCTGACTTAATTATGTTTCCATCTTAGCCCAATAATCTGCTTCAACATTAACTTCCCTATTGATATGTAAAAACTGAATTTTGTCAAAATATAATGTGAGACTCCTATTACTTCGAATTAGTGAACTAATTTTATTCCCCTTGGGATTGCCTAGTTTTTTGACCGCTTTGATAACCAACAAAGAGTTGCCTAGCACTGTCAGGATTTTGATTCCTTCATCCTTGGCAATGATGAGGCCACACCATAGGGAATATGCTTCCAATATTTTTTTGGATATGTTTCCAAGCCCCAAAGCATAATTGGCTATCTAGTTTCTTCCAAGATCGTGAATTATCCCCCTCCCCGCACCTACCACCCTGATTTATATTTTGGTATGTTTATTTGTAAAAATCAGACAATTTGTTTAATGTGGACATATGGTGCCAATTGGTATAAATATAGGTTACCAATAATTATAACAATTATTTATTGACATTTTTATTATTGTGGACTTTTATGTTGTCCCATTTTGTACGATGAAGAGTCCTTATTCTGTATATAATAAAATGGTTTTCTTATTCTATTGCAATATTCATGATGTAAAATGTTATATTGTCAATTAAATATATGGATGATTTACATTATTACAATGAACAAAGGTGTAATCAACTATTTATTTGTTTAAACAATACAATACATTAATGCAATTGTTATATTGAAACACATTAACTAAA
>ML789695.1:521872-551040 GCA_009831015.1 Picea engelmannii | reverse complement strand
CGGTTAATGAAAATTGAAAGCTAGGAACGACAGAAGTCTCTGACAAGAACATTGGGTCTAATTTCTATATTCATGGGATTATAGCCCTTGGAGAGGACCTCAGTAAACTAGGTTAATGAAAATTGAAAGCTGGGAAAGACAGCTTTCTGAGAAGAACATCGAGTGGGATTATAGCCCTTGGAGATGATCTCAGTAAACTAGGTTAATGGAAATTGAAAGCTAGGAAGGACAGAGCTCTCTGACAAGAACATTGGATCTAATTTCTAGATTCATGGGATTATAGCCCTTGGAGAAGACCTCAGTAAACTAGGTTAGTGAAAATTGAAAGCTAGGAAAACCGGGAGCTCTCTTTCCCACGAGACTTATTCTAGATCAAATCTTTGTTTATTGATCAACTTGGGTCTTGAAATTACTAGGATAATGAAAATTCAAAGCTAGGAAGACCGAGAGCTCTCTTTCCCATGAGATTCAAGGAAGATTCTTTAGGTTTCTTATTCTAGATCAAATCTTTGTTTATTGATTAACTTAGGTCTTGAAATTCTGGAAGCTGATTTATTTGGGTTCATAGGCTCCTTATTAGCCCTTCCTAAAGCTTAAAATACCAGTGGATTTTGCACCCATTGTTTTCTATGTGCGTGTAGAATAGACAAGTTTGAAGACAAACCAATTATACAATCAACCATTCATACTACATAAACAAGAAGAAAATAATGTGAAAATTGTATTAATCTCATCAATCTAGGTAAAAACAGATGTCTTCAAAGTTTTCTACCTCTAACTATCTCCAGATTTTGCCTCTTATCAATCATATGCATTGACTATATATAGTAGTTATCATTGACACAACTAAGTGACTGCAACATGTCGATGGGACACCTAACATCCATGTTGGTTGATTCAACAAACATTTAACTTGACAGGTGGACTTATTCTACTTCATTTATAATTGTGGAGTCATATTTTACTTTTAATGCTCCCGTTAAATTGTTGCTTCCCCTTGAAGTAATACTCATCACAAATCTGAAAATTGATTTCGAAACCCTTGAAGTAATACTTATCACAAATCTGAAAATTGATTTCGAAACCCTTGAAGTAATACTTATCATAAATCACAAAATTGATTTCAAAGTGGTTGAAGGGATAGGCGTCAAAACAAAAAAATTCAATTTAAAATTTATTAATATCAAATTCCTTTTTATGTTATTTTAGGAGTGAACTCGATACTCTGGTTTTTTATTTGTCTAATGGTATCCTTAAAAGTTATTGGAACACAATCCAATAGTCATGGAAATAAGGTAAATAAATATGGTCAATAAAGAAAATATTGTCAATATCAATAAAGCATGGAAAAAATAACTTTACTCTTCACCTTGGAGAGGAGTGAAGGGCTTCAAAAAATAACTTTACTCTTCACCTTGGAGAGGAGTGAAGGGCTTTCGAAAGAAGAGAGTGAATTTGATCTAGTCAAGCCGCTCTCCTCCAAGTCTGATGACTAATACAAGATGACTAAGTCTCATACATGATGACTAATACAACATGACTAAGAGGTTAACAATGACACAGAGATAGTGTTAACTCTAACTAATAATAACATAAACTTTTGTATACACTATTATTATATAATCACAACCAACCAATGTGAAATTGTTGGGGCAATTTTACTTCTTATCAATCAATTTCTCAAGGTACACATTTGATCAACCCTTAAAGTTATTGATGCTCTTTTTGGCTTTTGTCTAACCCATCACTTAGTGAACTCTATAGTGTACTTGACTTTTTGACTATGTGCTTTATTAGTGATTTATTTTTATGACTCCTTACATTTTGGTGCATCTGCGTTCGTATGGCTCTTCATTCTTTACATTTCATTGTTCAAACTAGATTGTGCTATCCACATTGAACCACGTGTTCCACACATGTTCCATGCACTATATTCCTTCTATAGTACGCTTGTTTTCACACATTGTTGTTTGCCTTGTGTTTGCATTGTTTAACTCAGCTCCAAGCGTTCTTCCTTTATTGAGATTTGGCATCTCCTCAATGTACCTCACATGCATTCCTAGCGTGCTTCCTTCAAAATTGTGTATATTTCTCATACTGTGCACTTCACTACATTGTGTTTGTGCATACAATGATTTCATGCATGCATTGTTTATCCTTGTCTTGTCTCCATGCTTTCTTCTTGCCTTGGCTTAACTTATACTTGTTAGCACTTGTAGTGCTCACATTGAAATAATTATAGATACCCTTGTATCAACTTCTCTTTGCTTGTACACAATATCCCTTGTCCTAAATGTTTTCTCTTCTAGAATGCAATCAATATCTTTTGGCTTCTTTCTCAACACATGCTTCCTCCAGTTCATTTCAATAATTTCTTCATCATCATATGCAATAATCTCTCATATGTATTCATACAAGTTTGCCAAATTGAATTTTGGAGAATTGTCAAACTATAGAAATTCCACCTTAGATGCATTGTTGTCAAACTTTCTCCAAATGTGCTTGGTCCGATCTTCATTAAATTGAGCTTGCTATATGTGCCACTAGGAAAACAATCTTTCTTGAAACATAACATTACTTGGTTTCCAATGTCAAGTGGCTTAAATCCCTTGCTCACATCCATGTTATTCATGTCCTTCAACCTTGTTTGAACCTTCACATATATCTGCTTCATTTGTTTTACAAAAGCCACCACATCAATGTTCTCCATGTTCACAAAGAAATCTATTAAGTCATTCTCCCTTCATATTCCTTCCAAACAATATCTTGAGTGTAGAAAACCTTGTTGCCTTGTTCACTAAATTGTTGTATGAAAATGATCCTTGCACTAACTTTGACCCCATTACTTTGACCTGTTTCTAGCTAAAACATCTTAGAAGATTCCAAAATCTGTTTCACCACCTCTATTTGTGATATGTACTTTGAAAACACATTGAACTAAATTGTAGTCTCCCTCCCATCTTTTGCAACATTGTCTACCAAATGTGACTCAAAAATTTGGTGCCCCTATTTGAGGTGATTATCTTTGATAATGCATTGATTCACACTCTCTAAACAATAATTCCACATAATAACATGCATCTCAGGATTTCATTCAAGGAAAAAGTGTCATTTTTTAAACCTATCAACCACGACAAAAACTATATCGAATTTGCATTTCCTTTGGCAGTGAGCATAAAATCCACTGATCTATCCTCCCATTACATCTTCAATACTAATAGCAATGTGTATAATCTCATGTTTTGGGTATTGTCCTTCTGTCATTTGGCATTTCTTGCACCACTCTACAAACTTTCTCACATGTTTCTGTTGATTTTACATATGAGATGAGATATGATCGATGTATTATTACAATGATGAGTGTTCCTTATATAGAGAACATATGGTGACCTTCCATCAAAGGATGTGTCCCTTAGATAATCAATAACTATTTATTATTATCATTACTTATTATATATTATTTAATAATCGATAATTATATTATTAATTATTAATCTAAGAGAATGTTTTATTGATGTTGTCTAAACATCAACACTCCCTCTCAACGAGGGAGACATTCTGCATCATGCCAAGCTTGTCTCTGAAGTATACAAAATTCTCCCTAGACTCATGAAACTTGTTTGTTAGTCTTGGGAGATGTCCCTCTCCTACCTGAACCAATGAGAGCTCCTTATGCGACTGTCCCTCTTGAGTCTTTATCGTTCCTTGTCAAATCACCATGAATAGGACAAAGACTACACCAAGGTCATTCACCACAGGTACACTCCTGTGAGTGAATGTCATCATGATGCTAACTCACATGTGTAAAGCACCTCAAGCACCTCGAGTCCATATTATTCCTTGTCATGATCAAGAAAGGAATACGCCTCGACCCATTTGCCACATGTACACCTTTGTGATAAATGTATCCTATCTCCCTTGGTCTGCAACCCAATCTAGGAGAAGGTTCGCTCGATGCTAAAACATCAACACTCCCTCTTAGCTAGGGAGGTATCTTTCCATAGCAGTACACAACTACTTTCTAGTGGTATACAACCACTGCTAGTAGCACACAAATATTGTCTAGTGACACACAATCACTTCCAATGGTACACAACCACTGTAGTAGTACACAACTATTGTCCAGAGACACACAGTCTCCACCAGTGGCACACAACCATCGTAGTAGCAAAAGGTCTGTCACACATGGCACTCCCATGTGGACTTCTAGAGACAACTCCCTCTAGAAACACTAGGGTCAACTCCCCATAGTGTGTGATGTCAAAGTCACCTCCCTTGACATGTCCTCATGTGATCTCCACAAGGAACGTTGAGATATAAGCCCAAACCCACTTATCCCTTCTCGGATAAGTGTCCTCATAGATCAACTCAACTCAGTGACAAAGGAGTATGATCTGGAGAATGTCTGTCACACATGGCACTCCCATGTGGACTTCTAGAGGCTACTCCCTCTAGAAACACTAGGGTCAACTCCCCATAGTGTGTGATGTCAAGGTCAACTCCCTTGACATGTCCTCATGTGCTCTCCACAAGGAACGTGTCCTCATGTTCTCTCCATAAGGGATGTTGGTCTATACGCCCAAACCCACTTATCGCTTCTCGAATAAGTGTCCTCAATGATCATCTCAACTCAGTCACAGAGGAGTACAATCTAGAGAATATCTTAGGAAGCTAAAAACATCAACACTCCCTCTCAGCGAGAGATGCATTCTCTTCCATGCCAGGTCTGTCATGGAAGTACTTGAACTTGGTCCTGGTAAGGGGTGTGGTAAGAACATCAACAACCTGCTCATTTGTAGGAAGGTATTACACTAGTACTGCCTTCCCTTGCACCATGTCTCATATGTAATGGTACTTGGTCTCAATGTGTTTCGATTTGTCATGAAACATTGGATTCTTTGAGAGATTCACACAACTCTGGTTATCACAATGAATAACGGAATCTAGCACATGTCCAAATAAATTTGCAAGGATCTTTTGAAGCCACACTGCTTCACGGAGTGCCACACTTAATGTAATGTACTCTGCTTCTGCGGTGCTAAAAAACACATAAGTCTATTTCTTATTACACTAGTAAACAATGGAAGATCCCAAAGTGAAGCAACACCCGGAGGTGCTCTTCCTGTCCACTGCGCTCCTTTCCCAATCAGAGTTAATATATCCCTGCAATCTCATGTCAATACTAGAAGTATATCTCAGACCATGTCCAACTGTGCCTCGCAGATATCTCAACACATGCTTCACAACGATCCAGTGCATCGGTCTCGACTGACTCATAAACTAACTAAATGCACTCATTGCATAGCAAATATCTGTTATGGTGTTAACCAGATGCATCGATGATCCAAACAACTATTTGTATAGGGTTGGATCAATCTCGTCGGAATCAGAATAAGACACCCTTAGTTTCTTCAGATTTGTCACCATTGGTGTAGCCATGGGCTTAGAGTTCATCATCCCAAACTTCTTCAATATCTCAATTGTGTACTTCCCCCGACGGAGGAAGATCTCATCAGTTCTCTGCCACACCTCTAGTCCCAAGAAGTAGTGAATCATACCAAGGTCCTTTATCTCAAACTCAGAGGCCAACACATACTTGCATTCAACAATAAGGCTCTCTATATCGGTGAGGAATAAGTCATCAACGTAGAGGACCAAAATCAGGGACTCACCATTAAAAATCTTGTAGTACATGTTGGGATCAACAACACTTTTGTCGAATCCCAAACTCATAAGGTGCCCATCAATCCTCGCATACCAAGCTCGAGGTGTCTGCTTGAGTCCATGAAGGGACTTTTTCAACCTTCACACATGAGACTCCTTCTCATGTATCACAAAACTATATGGATGCTTGATGTATACTTCTTCCTCAATCTCTCCATTGAGAAAGGTTGTCTTCACATCCATCTGATATAGTCTTCAACCCATGGATGCTACAAGGGAAATAATCGTCTAGATAGAAGTGTATCAAGCAATAGGAGAAAATGTCTCCTCATAATCTATTCCCTTCACCTAAGAGAATCCTCTAGCAACAAATCTCGTTTTGTGCTTCTCAATGCTTCCATTAGCTATGTGTTTGATCTTACAGACCACTTGGAAGTCACTACAAACTTCTCTCCGGGTCTCAGAACAATATCTCTAACATCATTCTTTGTGATGGACTGATACTCCTCCATCATGGCATATCTCCATACTTGCTGACTAGATGCATCCTCATAATAGGAAGGCTCAGAATCAATAATGTGGCTCATAGCTCCGGCATAGCTCGAATGTCTCTGAGGTCTCTTTCTCTCATGGAAGGTGCCATGATGAGTTGCATGTCCTTATGCCTCCTGCAAAGTCTGACGAGCCCATGTAGGTCTCTTCCGACCTACTGCTATATCTCTGGGAACATCAACTGAAGCTACATGATCAACGATATCAATTGGATCAATAGGCTCAATTGTCTCCCTCTGAACTACTGGAGGGTGAAGGGGAGAAGGCACCATCTCTACCTGTCTCTCATAAACAATTTCCATGTGAGATCCTCTAGATCTCTTGAAGGCTACCTCCTCCTCAAAGGTAACATCTTTTCTCACCTCAATATGTCTCTGACTAGGGATGTAGATCTGGTATGCCTTCAAAGACTCACTGTACCCCTCAAATGTACCCTTTCTTCTTGAAGGGTCTATCTTGGTCCTTTTCTCCTTGGGTACATGAATGTATACTGGACACACAAATATCATGAAGTGTACAACCTTAGGCTTCACTCATGAACTGTTTCCATACTAGAAATCTCGTGGTTCCCTTGTGGAACGCATGTTTAAGACATATTGAGGTTCCCTCATGGAACCAATGTCTAAGACATATCGAGGTTCCCTCATGGAACCAATGTCTCACAAGACATATCAAGGTTTCCTTGTGAAACCAATGTCTTGGTTCCTTCACCTGACCATCTACGGATTGTCAGGATGAATTCTACATTCCCCCCTACTAGTCCACACAAGACCCTCCGGGGAGAATGTCTCATGATGCTGCCTCAAACATATCTACAAGTTCTCTTAAAATCTCTTCCTCTGCAGAATTGAAGCAGACTCCCAATAGAATCCCAACTGCATAATCCATTACAGTATCAGACACCACCAAAAAGATTCTAACCATACTAGGTACGGTTAGGGTATGGCCAAGTATGGCAGACCAACCTTCTGAAAAGGTGGAAAGTGCCTTGAAAAATAGCCAACGATTTCCCTACCATGCCTGTGTCTGCACTATGAAGAAGTTCAATCAACCGAGGAATGGCACCTTCTTTGGCCATCTTGACTCTACTTTTAAGCACAATACACAGAGGAAATAATGCCTTCAGGATAGCCTTAATGTATGGAGAATGGAGATCATATTGAAACAATTTCAACAATCCATCTGTAATTCCTTTTCTTGATCCAATTTATGTGGCAAAATTTTTATCGTTTGCCAATTTTTAATTGTTGAAGTGGACCCTTTGTTATGGCTCCTCTTGGACTTCTTCACGAGTTATCTACTAGGACATGTTTCTCTTATTTCTGCACTCACGTGGCTATGGCCAATTATCAATCCTTAGAAATTTTCAATGTTGTATTGAAAGAGGCTTATGGGAAAATTTTCAACAACGGTCTTTGGCAGCCAATCATAAGACCAACACTGCGACACCTTCATGAATATGGTGTTAGAATGAAATATATTTTATCATTTTTCCATAGAAAATATAGCAATATTGTCACCCAACCATAGGCATAAAGGCCACCCCGAGCACCTTAACTTTGACAGACAGAATAATTTTGGTAGCAAACCAATAGCCAACCAAGGGTAGTGCACCTTTCTCCAAGGGTAGTGCACCAAGCAAGAATAACCATAAACCAAGCAGAAAGTCCAAACCATAACCAAGAGACCAAGTCCAACCAAAAGCCAAAATCCCACTTGCAGCAGTTGCAACTGCACTCCCTCTCCAAACTTGTGAACCACTAGTCTTATGCAGTTGTGAGTGAGTGAGTGTCAAATGAGCTCTAGCACCCTCTATTTATACTTCTCTATCTCACTTGACTGGGTTGACTTCTCTTCCTGGAGGCTAATAACTCAATATTAAATATTCTCTTGAGTCGACTTGTCTTCTAGGGTTATTATCCAACGTTTTAGGGTTTCTTTTGCTTCCCAGAACTAGTCTCGTCAAAGGTTACACGTAGAGGTTAATAACTCCTGCAACTACCATAATGTCAACACTCCCTCCTAGATAGGGATGTATTAAAAAGCAATGGTCTTGAGCACAAACAAACCATTCAACCAGTAGCATCATCATAGCCACACAGGCTATATCATGATCATTTATATCAACTCACGAGCAACATCATCACTATCAGTATCATCTGATAACATCAATGGCATCATCTCTTGAAGCCATACTCCATCTGAGTAATCGAGCATGATGTTGAATAAATCACTCACTCCATAGAGTGATACAATGATCATTCTTCTAATCTGGACATACGTCCTAGAAGAATGACTGTCCCAATAGATGTTGAAAGCTACGCCATGGGCTACAGAGACCATTCCTACAGGAATGTCATTTGGGTCACAATCTGTGCCTTAGGAAAATACCAGTCCATGTCATGTCAACAATTTGTCAACCTAGACCATTCTCCACAGAGAGAATGCTTGTCCACCATCAATTTGTTCTGTCCGGACCATTCTTTGCCTGGAGAATGTATGTCCACCAACACACTGACTATCCATCTAGCTGGCAATCAAATCCAACACTAGTGGTAGTCTCCATGGCACTCAGATAATAGCATAATGTTGCTATAATTCCATCCAATAGAGAACATCTGTGTCTATCCATAGTAGTATACAACTACTATCCAATGGTACACAACCACTCCTAGTAGCACACCGCTACTAACCAATGACACACAATCACTACCAGTGGATCACATCCACCACGGTAGCATACAACTATTGTCCAGAGACATACAGTGTCCACAACAATCATATCATCTGATATCAACCTGCATAAACAATATCATGATACAAACTGAGTCATCTGGTCCATTCTTCCACTCACATATGTGAGATCTGGAAGAGCATATGCCCTCATAAAGTAAAGCATCAGCTAGGGCTATCTGGACTATTCTTCCCAAGCATAGAAGAATAACTGTCCCTGATTTATGAGCCTGGACCATTCACCTAACTGGGCCATTCCTTTGGCACTAATCATAGTGAATCCTGGGGAGAATGAGTATTCCCTAGGGAATGCCTATCCCTGATTGCTGAACTTAGACCATTCATCTAACTGGGCCATTCCTTCGGCACCAATCACATTGCAACTTGGAGAGGATGAGTCTTCCCTAGGGAATGATTGTCCAGACCATTTCCTATGGAAATGAATGTCCCACAACAACCTCCAAAATAGATCATTCATTCTTCGACACTGCTCACAACTATGAAATTCGAAAGAGTGACTGCCCGACGAGGCATACCATTCTACTTGACCACTACTCAGAGTGACTGTCAAGAAGAATAATTGTCCTAGACCATTCCCCCACACTGGCCACAAGGGGAATCATTTTTTATGGTACATAAACAATCTATCAGACCATTTTCATTACAAAAATGATTGTCCGATCTAGACCATTTTTCAAACTGGAAAATGACTATCCATTAGAAATCTCGAACCACTTTCTAGACTGGAAAGGAACTGCCCAACTGGGACCATTTTCCGAACTGGAAAATGACTGTCCACAAATCAATAACATATCAGTGCTGCCTCCCAACCTAGGAGTAATCACTTCCTTTTCAATAAGGAAGTTGTCTCCATGAGGCCCAACTTGTCCCTTAAGTAGGAAAACGTTTCATCTTGGACAAAGGCTTTACCAAAATATCTGTTATCTGCTCATCTATGGAGATATACTAGAGAACCACTTCTCCCCTCTAGACTTTATCACGGAGAATATAATGCTTGATCTCAATGTGCTTCGACCTATCATGGAACACCGGGTTCTCTGAAAGCTTCACATAGCTCTGATCATCAAAATATATCACAGTCAAATTCAACACCTGATCAGACAATCCAAAAACCAACTTATGGAGCCACACTACTTCTGTACAAGCATCACAAGCTGCAATATACTCTGCTTCTACAGTGTTGAGTGCAACTGACTTTTGTTTCCTACTATCCCATGACATCGTGGCAAAGCTCAAACTGAAACATATCCAAGTAGCAATTCTTCTGTCATCTGCACTCCTTGCCCAATCCATGCAACTGTATATCATAACTCAAACGTCCCACAAGGAAAATATCCGACTGAGTATTCTCCAAATACATTAACGAGCCAATCAATTGTCAATACAGAGACGAATCTACTGGATCAGAGTCTCTCAAATTCTTCATATATTTCATCATGGGAGTTTTCCATGGATTTGCAATCCATAATCTCAGACTTCTGAAGAACCATTTCAATATACTTCCTCTATAATAGGAAGTTTTCACCATGCTTCTACTGTACATGAGAGGCTCTCCACCAAGTTTTCTTGAATCCATACAATGTATTCTTCCATCTGCATACAAGGGTCTCTTTCTGGTATACCTCAATACCTTGAGGTTTCTCTACATACGCTTCTTCTTCAATTACTCTGTTGAGAAGAACATTCTTTATATTCATCTGATGTAAAATCCAACCCATGGATACTGCAGAAGATATAATGGCTTAGGTAGAGGTATGTCTAGTTACTAGAATAAGCTATCATCATAGTCTTCTCCCTCCTTTTGGGAGAACTCTCTAGCCCCGAGTCTTGCCTTGTATCTATCAATGCTCAAGTATTTTTCACAATTTCTCACGTACAATTTTCTTCATCACAACTTCCTTCCATTCCTTTTGCTTGACTGCTTCTAGTGGATTCAAACTAGTTCAATTGGTTGTTCTTGAATTTTTCTTTCTTTCTTGGAATCTTCATGTTTTCCCCCATGTTTTTATTCAATATTGGAGTCCATGGAATCTTTTATAGATTACATGCCCTTATTTCCCAAAGGATCCAACCTTCCATCATAGAACATAAATGTAGATGGAAAACCAAGGATATTCAAGGCTTCTTTTCGAAGAAGACTTCTTCTAGAGTCAAGATGGACACGTGTTGCTTATCATGGTTGCTACTTCCAATGAAGAACATGGACAAATACTTCATGGTATTCACGGATTCTTCAATGGATCATATCGTTGGGGATTGGCTCCATCCTAATCCCAGCTTCATGCATGAATGAGAAATATGCATGCTCTTCTTTTGGAATTCTGTGATTATCTCCCTCCATTTGAGAGAGTCCATGCTTTCGTTTGTTGCATCTATCTTTTGTTTCTGCAAAGTGTCACAAGCCTGTTCTGGTTTCCTTTTGATTCCTGACTTCCTTCGAGTCTGACTCCTCTGAGTCTCTTTAAGTTTGTTTCTATCTGTTCTGATTTCTTCCCATCTGGCAGTTGTGTCATCCTTATAAACTTATTCTATGACATCTTCCACAAGGATTGTTCATGAAACATATTTCACAAGGGTACCTGCTCGAAAAAAGAATAAGAAGAGCAAACAAGAAATATCTATCGAGAGGAGATGTTAGTTCAACTTGCGAACAAGTATAATAAGCATCTATATCAATAGTATTCATATGCAATCGAGTATTCATTGCACCTAGCAATAATAGAATCTTTCAAATATTGCTTTCACAATTTTTACTGTGGCAACTATCACCCTTGATATACACAAATTTGAAGTTTATCAATTTAATCAAACCTGGAACTTGAAGCCTCAACTGCTATGGAGGGCGTGTTTGTTCCTCTGAATGCACCGAATCCAAGATTACAACTTGGACACGGTCTCTAATACTTTTCCTGCAAACACACTCATGTTTTACTAGATGATATAACTTAGATAGCATATACAAGTGGATACCTTTGAAACCTTGTAGCATCGTCCAACTTGTCTTCCAATCTGAAACTAGATGCCATCTTGACAAGAAGAGATTAGAAACTCAATCACAAGATTCAATGATTAAAACAAGCTAGAAACTATAAAATTTCAACTTTGACCACAAAATCAATTTTGACTAGAAGTCAATCTTTTGTCTTTGAATTTGACCAGTCAACCTTCGACTTTGACCATTCAAACTTTAACTTAGACTTTGACCAAAAATTCAAACATGAAATTTTTGCTAGCTAAGGGTACCAAGATGTGTGCTAGGCTAGGGCGCATTAGGGTGCTAAGAAATTAGGTCAAACGCCTCAACATAAGTGCCCGAACACAAGGGTTAGGGTTTGTTGCAACTACATAATTAGAAAACCCAGCTGCAATTGTAACTGGTGCCATAACGAGCTTAACAAATAACTTCCCAATCTATCCTCCAATGGTTTTCTGAATATAGTGTGGGCCCATAACTTGTTAGAATGAAAAAGATATGCTTGTTTTTCCATAGACAATATAGCAATATTGTCACCCAACCATAGGCACAAAGGCCACCCCCAAGCACCTTAACCTTGACAGACAAAATAATTCTGGTAGCAGACCAATAGCCAAACAAGGATAGTGCACCTTTATCCAAGGGTAGTGCACCAAGCAAGAATAACCAGAAACCAAGCAGAAATCCCAGACCATAACCAAGAGACCAAGTCCAACCAAAATCCAAAATCCCACTTGCAGTAGTTGCAGCTGCACTCACTCTCCAAACTTGTGCACCACTAGTCTTATACAGTTGTGAGTGAGTGAGTGTCAAATGAGCTCTAGCGCGCTCTATTTATACTTCTCTATCTCACTTGACTGGGATGACTTCTCTTTCTGGAGGCTAATAACTCAGTATTAAATATTCTCTTGAGTCGACTTGTCTGATAGGGTTATTATCCAACGTTTTAGGGTTTCTCTTGCTTCTTAGAATATTCTAGTCTCGTCAAAGGTTACATGTAGAGTTTAATACCTCACGCAGCTACCATAATGTCAACATATGGATTATGAGCAAAAAAATGTTCCACTATCGTTCCAATGGTGGTTTGATCCGTTCACTTGACAACTAGGATTTGAGTCTTCACGTCCGCACCATGGGCAAGAGAAACTATCCTCTGAGCCACACTATTATCTACGTGACATGAGTCTTAGATTGCAGGCTTGCATCTCGAGCCCACTTGATCACCTCCTCACTACTCGTAGGATATATACAACACATACACTACGATCTACACCTCATTGGTAGGTTTGAAGGTGTGAAACAAATTGTTTAATGTGCATTCAATCCTTTGCTACCTGAATATGAACATATCATATCATCAGAATCACACTCGCTCACACTCTTGTTTGTCGGTGGGATTGGTTGTATCCACCACAACACACAATCTCTTTAATTGGAGAAATCTCCCACAAACATCTATTGATATTTCACTGAGCTATGATACCAGGTGTCCAATTGCACTCCAACATGTTGGACATCATTCTTGTTGAATTCTACAAAAAATCCGCTCTCTATAGAACTGATGGACAAACACACTCCTCAACCCTCTTGTGAGGGAGCCAAGCCGAGTCCTACTCTGATTCCATGTTGATTTTTCATATGAGATGAGATATGATCAATGTATTATAACAATGATGAGTGTTCCATATATAGAGAACATATGGTGACCATCCATCAAAGGATGCGTCCCTTGGATACTCAATAACTATTTATTATTATCATTTACTTATTATATATATTATTTAATAATCAATAATTATATTATTAATTATTAATCTAAGAGAATGTCTTCCCGATGTTGTCCAAACATCAACAATTTCTTCATACTTGGCCATTAGTACCTCCCTTCCAACATTGCAAACATCTTATTGTACCCAAAATGGCCTCCTAATTTGGCACTACGAATCTTTTTGTTCTCCCTTGTCAATTATTTGGGGATACACAACTTTCTTCCCTTGAACAAATAACCAACTTATATAAAGTAGTCTAAATGTGTTGTTTTGTCCCACATTACCATTGTTCTACACTTCTATGCAACGTACACAAAATCCTTGTAATTGCCATACAAATCCTTGATATGCTCAAAGTTTTATCATTCGTCACCATTGCCAACAATAAAGCTTTCTTTCTCATAACCTCTCTTTCATTATTCTATTTCCCTACCTTAATATTTGCCAATGTTGATGTTCAGATTGGTCACAATCCCAACAACAACCTCATGAAGATATAATACCCCCCTATGTTTTTATAGAGACGGTACTTCTATGTTATAATATGAAAGATATAGTTTGTTATATCTTGAGCTATACTATCAAATAGGAGAGTGCTAAACAACAAACCCCCAAAATATTTATTTCTTGAAAACAAACTATGCAAATACAGTTTAAAGTACAAGAGTATATTCACAAAGAAAAAGTTCCTGAGAGAAGGACCATAAGAAATTTACAGACTTAAATTTAATATTTACACAATATTATACAAAGATAGGAAGACCATTATATGAAAATACAAATTCTTCACATCCATCACAACATAATAAGATTTGATCACATTCATAAGACAAAAAAAACATAAGTCCACGATTCAAAGAATTTTAAAAGTGAATGACATATAAATTGAAAGAGAATATGACAGGTACACTTCAAAAATCTCAAACTTAGAATTTCAAAGTTTGAAAAGTCATTAAAGTTGCACCCCGAAGTAATTCTTTGGGGAGTTAAAAAAAATAGTTTGTTTTACAATAAAATTAAAATATTGCGTTTTTCCAAATGCATTGGGATGAGGCTCCCATGGATCTTAAAATAAAGTAGACCTGGAATGGACCGGGAAGAAGAAAAAGAAGATGATCAAATATCGGTTATGGGTTCTCAATAAATGAAAAGACATAATTGGATGATTTATGAATGAGAAGTATGAAGGATAAATAAATTATGAAAAGTGACCGCTTTAATTATTGTGATGGAATATCTCTTATTATCTGCTTGTTGGTGTCTCTTTTATATTCTCCTTTGTTGGAACTGCTTGACCTGTTACAACTTTTTTTTCTTGATATTATTCGGTTATTTTAGTTAATGCTTTCTTTAACCAATTTTCAATGTATTCTCTCATTGGTGCCATAGTTATTTCTTTCCTTACTTTAATATCAAATGATGAATTTTCCATATCTTTGAAGTCCATCGAAAGTTGGTGAAGGGTGTCTTCAACATCTTAATTTTTATTTACAAAACTAACCAACCAACTTTCAACTTTTGTTTCTGAATACTGGGTCAAGTTGTTGAACTTCTTAGCCGATGCAGTCTTGAATGAGTCCAACTTTACTTCAAATTGTTCTTTTGACATAAGTATGGAATTCAATATTAGATGTGGGTCCTCCACATCTCCAGTTGATCTAGTTAAATCCAATTCAATTAATTTCAAATACAACTCCCCTCTTTTAACACTTATAGTATCACACTCAGCTAACATGTCTTTCACCAACAAGCCTTATCACACTTATTCTCTTTAACCAACAAGCCTTGAGTTGTTTTATTCATATTGCAGAGGGAAAGTCTTCTTCTTTCCTCCGAAACTTGCTAACACTTGAAAATTTTGCAAGAAAAGTGGAAATGGCCCCTTTGTAAAATTCTTCATCATTTTGAAGATTAGCCTGAAGGTATTGTCTGAAATTTGTCATTCTTGATCCCAAGGAAAAAAAACTCATTGCCAATTCCCATGTTTCAAGAAGAAGAGACATTCTCTTTTGGATATTTTCTCTGACATACCTCATAATGGTAGTAAGTAGAATTGATGTTCCCTTTAGTCTGAACCTGAATTCTAGTCTTCCCTCAAGAATTTTCCAAGGTTATATTGTAGCAATTGGACTAGCGAATAGTGGTGGGGGAATTAAAGCACTTTCAAATTCTTTAATTTTGTCTTTTAAATTGGCATTCTCGTTCTCTTTGTCTCCTATTGAAATTTTTAGGGTTTCTCTTGCATCTTCATGAATTTGTACAATTTTGGAGGGTGGAACTCCATTAAAGTCAAGTTATGAGTTCAATTTTCCTTGAACCTTCTTGTTTTTTTAATTAACTTTGTCAATAAAAAAAATTTCTTGAGTTTTATCAAACATGTCACTGTGCAAGGTCAAACATTCTTATTCAAACACGATTGTCTCTTGGGTGGCAAATTCTATTGCAATTGCTCTGATCTCTTGCACACTATGTTCTTCATCCAGAAATTCAATGTCCTCAATATTCACATCAAGCTCCATGTCTTCCGGAATGATTTCCTCTTCAGGTATTTCCTCACTTTCTCCTTCCTTATTTATTCCTCTTTTCCTTTTGCCGGTGACTGGGAGTTTGTGTGGTCTTGTTCCCTTGGGAGGGTTTTGTTCACATCCATCATCAGAATTATCCATCAACAATTTCCTTTTCTCTTGAATTGCAGACTGGGGTCTTCTTTTGGGTAGGCTATTTTCTGGAGAAATATTAGGAGACTGTGAACTCCTTTTGTTCATGACTCTTCCTTGATGTCTATGTTGATCAATTGTATTGATAATTGTTTCGATATCCTCTTGTTTTTCCTCATCTCGTAGCATTTGAGGGTTTTGGTTATCGCCCTCTTCGTCTCCAAATGGGAATGTATTAGAAAATGATACATTGTATCCAATATATGTCATGTGTTTCATAAATAATTGGCTAGGGTCAAAACCCTTGATTTCACTCACTCTCTTTAGATTGAACTGGTCAAGATGGACTGATATTTCATTGATGTGTGCAATTCTTTTCACCATTATCGCTCGAGTTTTCAATGCCAGAGGAATGGACTATCTTTTCCTCTTTTTGTTAAAGAAATGGGCCCAAAATTTATATTTCCTGCATACTTCATCAACAAATATCTTATTTGAAACATAATATGGTAGATAAGAGGGTTTTTCATGATAGAAGTAAAGCATGATAACATTGAAGTTATGCATTGTTTTGAAACTTACTCTCATATCTAAAAAGGATGTTGCTTCTAGAGACAATCTAGATGTGTTTGGTCCATGAATAAGTTTTTAAAAGAGTAAATTAATGCATTATTTGTTGATGATTACAGCTATGTGAGACATTCTCCAGCTTACAAACCTGTGAGATGTGGATCATTGCATCTATGTGAGACTTTCTCCAGCTTACAAACCTGTGAGATGTGGATCATTGCATCTATGTGAGACTTTCTCCATCTTACAAACCTGAGAGAAATCCCCTACGAAAGGTACGTGGTTCCTATCTGAGACAGAGTTGGAACGTAGAGATGACCTCGTCCATTCAGAGAGTTGATAAGAACTCCAGATTATTATCCTCTGGGAAAGGCGATGTGTTGAGTTGGATGTGCCTATGGCTGAGCACAAGGTGAACGTGTGAAATCACAAAGTGCTGGGTGCATCGTCATGAGAACATAAATGAAGATGATGTATTAGCCTCCTATGAGCAGTAGAGTTGATGAGAAACTCCAGATGACTCTCCTGTGTGATGGAGTGGGAAATAAGATCTGTTGAGTGGACGTGCCTGTGGATGAGCACATGTGAACATGTGAAGAACGAGTTCTTCTGTGTAATGAAGTGAGCCAGATATATGGACATACCTATGGATGTGCCCCTAGTGGATGAGCACTAGTGGGTGTATCATATCCCTTGCTATATTTTTCAAGAGTCAGACCTGCCTGTAACCCTAATTGTAATGTAAAGGGTACAAGTCGACCCCACCTTAATGTGATTAGTAATAAATGTAAAAGTTAATTAATCTAGTTAATATTAATTATAATGTGACTTAGAGAGGTCGACCCTCTTGTGCCAATACACACTTCTGTTGATAGGAAAAGTCTAATATAAGTAAAGGAATATTCCCCATTGTGGAAACATATCTTTCACATGAGTTTGGAAATTCCAGCAAGTACACCTTCTTGGGAAAAGGTCGCACCTCTCTTGGGCACCCGTCTTCTAGGGTTTGAGCACCCTCTTGTGTGCTAGGTCTTATTGGTGGTGAAGGTCTTTCTCTTGAAGAATATATCAAAGGATTTGACTAGGTTTTCTTCCCTTGTTGAGAAGGGTTTCCCAGGATACTTCTTGTGTTCTTGTGCATGGTGTTTCTTCTTGTGATCTTGGTTGTTGCAACATTATTGTTTATGGTTAAGTGAAATGATAAAAATGGAATGAACTTCATGCTTATCCTAGATTATTTAAAAAATAAACATGGTATCAGAGCGCATGTCTTGAAGAACCCATTGCACAAAACTTCAAGGCAAACCATCCTCCTTTTGCAGAACCATACGACCCTCCTAGGGTTTCTAGAAATTTCATACGTCCCTCCTTATTTTTTAGTTTCAGCTCTTAATAATTGGAAGATGGGGCTATTTTTGGCATAGGAGAGTACAACCTCCTCTAGCGCACCTCCAGAGACTCTCAAAATGAAATTCCGAGCATTTTGAAATTTTGGCCCTAGGGTTTCTACGGTTTCGCTAATTTCTGGAGAAAATTCAGAATTAGGGTTTTTGCAACTTATTGAAGGAGATATTCAACTCACCAGTTTTCTCCTATATTTCAAAGGCTTATTGTTGGTAGTCATACGTCCAACAAAACCTAAAATTGCTAGCCTAGCCTAGCTGTTAGGTTTTCTAGCCCAGTTGACAAGGGTTTTGTGAAGAATATAAAATTATGATAAACATACCTATGATGGAAGATAAGCTTGATGGATCAAGAAACTTCAAGTTCCTAGAAGACAAGGCTTCATAGGAAGAATTATTTTGGGTGATACAAAAAGGTGACACTATGACTACCCTCTTCATGAAGATTTCAAGAGGACAAAGATCAATCAGATACCATTGGAGAAATCATATCAACACCCTCAGGTATGCACTTGTATATATATTATTTGTATCATTGTCATGAGAGAAATTGCAGGAGGAAGGAGACTTTTGTTGAAGTCATGGATATAGAGGGATCTAATTGAATTCAGAGGAACAACACACTCAAAGTGAAGACTCTAGGTTTTATTGTTGAAATTGTCATTCCTCTAAACTATATTTCTAAAGTTTGCTACATTACAAGTAGGCGTTGTAGTTATGACAACAATCCTTAAATCACTGTTTTCAAATTTCTGTGGTGAGTAGTTTCGAGGTTTTTTGTCGGATAATCCACAGTTGGTGTCATTTTTGTCATCGACGTTTTGAATCCGAATCGAGATTCATCCTTAAATCGTTTTAAGTCTAGATATGAACTTGTTATTCTCATTTAGGAGATATTCTTGTTTTGGTTCCTCTTGTTTTCTTGTTCCAGAAAGGTTAACAATAAAGGAATATGTTTATCCCTCAGAGGGAGCCACTTGACTCATAGGGAGTCAAAACTAATTGAGAAAGAGGAAGAATAGAACCATCATTGGGGCAACCAATAACACATGATCATAATCCTTCTATAATTCTATGGGCAGAAGCATGCATGACATAATATATATTTAGAACAAGAGTCTTCACTGGAATGAAGCCTGATATTGAACACTTCAGGTTATTTGGGTGCTCAGTGTATTTTCATGTACCCAAAGAGAAGTATTCCAAGCTAGATCCTTTAGAAAGAAATGATACAATGGATCTTCAAACAAATTCCAGATCAACATCACTATTTAGAGACGGATTGAGACAAACATAGATGTTGTCCTTGAAGAAGAGATAGTCTTTCAAAAGATCCATAGAATCTCAGATGGAGATTGATAGTAAGACAATACCTTCTCCCCCTTCAACAATTCAGAGGGAGACAAACATTATTCCAGTTGATCCAGTTACTCCAGTTGATATGTTCAGAGATATTGTAGTAGGGCATAAAAGGCCTACCTAGAATCACTCTACAAGAGGAAGAGAAACATACAAGCCTCTCAAGGCACATCCCGAGAAAGCAAAAGAGATTTTTAGTCATGAGCCACTTCATTGATGTTGAGCCTCCTTGTCTTATAGAAACAACAAGAGAACAAGTATGGCAAGATGCCATAACGAGAAGAATACCAATATATCTTAAAGAATGATGTATACGATATTATTCAGGGACTAGACGAGAAGTCTGTAGTAACTTCCAAGTGGATCTATAAGATCAAGCATGCAACTGATGGAAGTGTCAAGAAATACAAAACGAGATCTATAGCCAAAATTTTATCACAAACAGAGGGAGTTGTCTATGATGGGACACTTGATCCAATAAATCCGATACACTTCCATTCATACTACCATCCATGAGTTGGAAACTATATCAGATAGATAGATTCTTGATGAGTTTGGATTTTAGAAAAGAGTGTTGTTGATCCAAACCTATATTATTACATTGTTGGTGACAAGAGCCTGAATTTGATGACTTATTCAGAAAGACTTGTTGTTGGATACAAGTAATCCTTGACTTATGAATTCAAGATGAAGAATATGAGTATGATGTAGTACTTCTTGGGACAAGAAGTATGACAGAGGACCGATGATATTTTCCCGAGTCAAGGAAAATATACATTGAAAATATTAAATAAGTTCAGTATGAAAGAATGCAAAATCCACCGTGATGGATTTAAATAAAAAGATTGATGATGATTCAGACGAGACTGATCCACAACTGATTGGATCACTGATGTATTTGGTTAACACCAGACTTGATTCATGCCATGCAGTGAATGTGCTTAGTCATTTCATGAGTCAACCAAGACAGATTCACTGGACAACAACAAAACATGTATTGAGATATATACGAGACATAGTTGGATATGGCTTGAGATATGCCTCCAGTGTGAACTTGAGTTTGCAGGATATGCCGATTCAGATTGAGAAGAAAGTACAGTGGACCGGAAGAGCACATCCGAATGTTTTTCTACCATGGAGGTTTCCATGGTTTCCTGATACATCAGGAAACAAAACTATGTGGCCTTGGGTACCACATAGGAAAAGTATATAACATCGAGTGTGTGAAGCAATGTGGCTTCACAAGATTCTGACAGATTTACTTGACCATGAGATGGATCCTATGATGATAACCAAGAGCCGTGTGTAAATCTCCTTGAGAACCCAATGTTTCTTGATGGATTGAAACACGATGAGATGAAATATCCTTATATAAGAGATATGATGTAGAGGAAAATCGTACACATGCAATACCTTCCTACACATGGGAAGATTGCAGACATCTTCACCAAACTAACTTGATGAAGAAAGCCTCCCTAGTTGAGAGGGAGTGTTGATGACTCCAACCAAGACAAAATTCAAAGTACATCCATGTGAGACTTGGCATGATGAAGAATGCCTCCCTAGTTGAGAGGGAGTGTTGATGATTGTAGCTATGTGAGACATTCTCCAGCTTACAAACCTATGAGATGTGGATCATTGCAGCTATGTGAGACTTTCTCCATCTTACAAACCTGAGAGGAAGTGCCTAAGAAAGGTACGTGGTTCCTATCTAAGACAGAGATGGAATGTAGAGATGACCTCCTCCATTTAGAGAGTTGAGAAGAACTCTAGATGATTATCTTGTGGGAAAGGCGATGTTTTGAGTTGGACGTGCTTGTGGCTGAGCACAAGGTGAACATGTGAAATCCCAAAGTACTGGGTGCATCGTCATGAGAACATAAATGAAGATGATGTATTAGCCTCCTCTGAGCAACAGAGTTGACGAGAAACTCCAAATGACTCTCCTGTGTGATGGAGTGGGAAAGAAGATCTGTTGAGTGGACGTGCATGTGGATGAGCACATGTGAACATGTGAAGAACTGGTTCTTCTGTGTAATGCAGTGAGCTAGAGATATGGAAATCCCTATGGATGTGCCCCTAGTGGATGAACACTAGTTGGTGTATCAGATCCCTTGTTATATTGTTCAAGACTCAGACCTCCTGTAACCCTAATTGTAATGTAAAGGGTACAGGTCGACCCCACCTTAATGTGATTAGTAATAATTGTAAAAGATAATTAATCTAGTTAATATTAATTATAATGTGACTTAGAGAGGTCGACCCTTTTGTGCCAATAGACACTTATGTTGATATGACAAGTCTAATATAAGTAAAGGAAGACTCCCCATTGTGGAAACATATCTTTCACATGAGTTTGGAAATTTCAGCAAGTACACCTTCTTGGGAAACGTGTGCACCTCTCTTGGGCGCTAGTCTTCTAGGGTTCAAGCACCCTCTTGTGTGCTAGGTCTTATTGGTGGTGAAGGTCTTTCTCTTGAAGAATATAGCAAAGGATTTGGCTGGGTTTTCTTCCGTTGTTGAGAAGGGTTTCCCTGGATACGTTTTGTGTTTTTGTGCATGGTGTTTCTTCTTGTGATCTTGGTTGCTGCAACATTATTGTTTATGGTTAAGTGAAATGCTAAAAATGGAATGAACTTCATGCTTAACCTAGTTTTTTGAAAAATCAACATTATTCACTTCATAGAAATGGTATGTAGTATTTTGTTTCCATAGAACCAAATACCACATCTAAATAGGGTTGAGTCCACAATTGACTTTCTTATCCAAGGACAACCCTTTGAAGACGTGACAATATGTAATGGCGAAAATTAAGTACGAGGACATGTAGAACCTTTTGTTCTTTTTGAAATTTTCCAACTTAAAAGATAATTCACTAGAGATAATGTTTTCCCAGTCAAATATTGTTTTTTCATGAATTGAAAAGTACAAGATATACAAAGAAAGCCTGGGAATAGTAGCTATAGATTCTTGTCCATCTACTCTAGTGAATCACCATGCCATCTCTCTATAGGGATTTTTCAATGAACTTACCTGAATGTTTGAAAGGTCCTCTGGAATAATTGTTGGGTCTTCAAGATATTCTTGTAGAATCTCCATTTCTCCAATCTTTGTCTTTAGAAATTCCTTAGTTTCATCGCCTTTGAAAGTCATTATCGGCTCTGGGATTCTGAGCATCCTCTTAAAAATTGAAGGGGCTAAGGAAATAGGCAATTGGCCTTGCAACTGAATTGTTCTCCGATTCCTTTCAAATTTATCAATGCACCATGAACTAAACTCCTTGAAGTCATAGAATTCTGGAACACAACCTTCTAGAGCAATTCTCGACATCCAAATTTGGTTTAAACTCTTCTCCGAAGGTGGTAATGAAGAGTAATATCTGTATGCCTTCGACCACTGAAACCTTTGATCTTATCATCCAAGTAGGTTGATGGTATCTCCATAGAATTGTTCCTTTCTTCGGGTTGTCATACTTAATCAAATTTACAATTCTTCTCAAAGTGTTACTATCAAAATAAACCTTTTTACCTTAACACGCTCTGGGGATCTTGACTCAATGATCGTTAATGAAAATTAATATTGAAATTGATGAGGAAATGTCTCGAAAAGATCACCATTAATAATGGTTTTTAGCACTTAACCAATTTTCGTCATTTCCAAGAGATGTGTATTAAATGTACATTGGGGAACGTGATAATACAAGACATGGATCACCAAGGGGTGATGGATAATCAGTATGGAAGAATGATAGGGTAATGAAATGGAAGGGTGAGAACACAACGATGCAACAAGATCACGGGGTTGGGGATAGTATATGGAGGAGTGATGAAGTCACCACAGACCCACAATAAGACTTAAATAATTTGAATTAGTGTTGAGAGATTGTGGGGTTATAAACAAGCAGGATAGTGGGAGTATGGAGAAGAGTCGAAACATCCCCCAGACCCATGGTAAGTTATGTAGAATCTAGCTAAGTATAATAAATGGAACGAGACAACAAGGTCGTGGGATAGACGAGACAATCAGGAAGATGCCCTAGACCCACGGTGAAATATTTTTGAAAATTTTCTAAGTATAGGTGCAAAACATAGGCAGTAGAAATCAATGGTGTACTTTGGGGGTCACATAAGTTGAACAAGACTAGAGAATGCATTATGAACTTGCAACGAACTCAAACTTTTTCTATGGGAAAACAATGAAGAAAATATATATATAAGAGAGATTGCACAAGACTTAACACATTTGAGGATCAACAGTCGTGAAGATACAATTTGCATAAACTTTGTCCATTTGACATGTCGTTGACTTAATTATGCCTACATATTGATAAAATTTAGGTGCACAATGATCACTCTACAAAATGAACTCCTTTAACAACAAATAATGTCTCCAATGCTTCAAAGTATGCACTATTGTATATGATTTCAAGTCATATGTTAAATACTTACTCTTTGACTCATTCAACTTCTCAACTAAAAAATGTTATCATCCTTCCATCTAGATTCAATTCCATATCGATAACAACTACGTTTACATTAAATTCCACTAGGAACACTTTACCAAAATTCAACTATGCTAACACTAGTGTCTTTATTCTTTTTTACCCTATTCAAAGCTATGTTGTGTTACTCCACTCCACATAAATGTGCACCTTTTCATGCAAATTGTGTTGATGCACTTATGATGGAAAAGGGATGCCACACCCAAAGCTCTTCACTTGCACACAAGGATGAAAAGAGATGAAGATGGGATTATTATTTTTATTGTCAATGTAGAGTTTATAGTTTTTACAATTCTATGTGATAAAAACTCATATATACTTTGAGAATTTTATTATGTAGTAAATAAGATTTTGCAGAAAGTTTTGTTAGTATATGCTTTGAGAATTTCATTATGTAGTAAATAAGATTTTAAAGTTTTGTTAGTATATGTTTTGAGAATTTCATTATGTAATAAATAAGATTTTACAAAAAGTTTTGTTAGTTTTTTACTTATTTTTATTTTTTATTGACATTTAATAGGTCAAATTTACAATTAAGGATATATTGTCAAGAATTTTAAAAAATGATAATTAAAAATCAATGTATACCAATTTTTTTAGTGTGAAATATTCAATTTAGATAAAAGTTTTTTATCAACACAATCTATACAGATTATAACAGATAATACAATTATTTAAATTATTATTTAATAATAATAAATATTATTATTTAATAATAATAAGTATTATTAATTTGACTAATTCAAAATTTATATGTTTTATTTGCACCTTTATATGTGCAAGATTTTTCTATCTCATACTAGCATATATAGCAAAATTTATATGTTTTATTTGCACCTCTATATGTGCAAGATTTTTCTATCTCATACTAGCATATATATATATAGGGGAAAACTATTTTTTTTTTCTAAAAAATTCAAAATTTTTAACGCTTAATTTTGCTATTTTTTTTTAAAGATATAGAATATTAATTTCATATATTTTAAATTATAATATAATATTTTAAATTATAATATTAATTTCATTGTAATATCTCATATTAACATAATTAAATAAGAAAACCAAATAAATTCTAATTTTAAGCATGGATTTTGTTATTTTTTTTGGTATGATTTTAAATATTTTTAAGTTCTTTAAATATGGATTTTGTTATTTTCTTTTCTATATTTTTAAAGATACAAAACATTAATTTCATATATTTGAAAATGTAATATAATACCTCATATGGGGTGTGAGGGATGCTTCAAAGTGTTGGTGGGTCCTCGACTCCCCCACCCACCTGACCTCCAGAGTTGTAGAGAACTGCCAATCACCTCCATCACCCATTTCACCTCTTCATGCGGTTTGAACCTCCCAATCGTTGTCTTTTCTTAGCATTTGAGAGGCCTTGTCCTGGCATTCACATCATGCTATTGCACTCACCCCACATGTTCGATCCTCTTGTCCTTCGCATGTGGTATGGGAAGGGGGCGAAACAACTCAGTTTTATGACAGATACGACCCATATCCTCGATAATCATGGGAGCATCCTCCACTCATGGGCCCTAGAGTTGAGTGGCTATGTTAGATGCGTCCCCTTTTGGCTGCATTACTACTTTTCTCTGGCTGTTCGTTTCTCCTGTCCCCTATTCCCCTCCACGACTTCCCTGTTGCACCCTACGATGGGCATTTCCTCCCCCTCCTTGCTCCTGTGTCTTGCGCTCTAATTTTCCGGTTCCTTTGATATGGCTAGGGGAAACTCTTCTCGCTGAGGCCGTGGGGGAACCCCGCGCAGACTCAGAACCCGATCAGGATTTCCACTGGTGGACAGGGCTGAAAACTCAACTGACACTTATTGCTCTGTCACCCCTCTGGAAATTCAATCCGAAATGGACTTGGTCGAGGCTGATGTTTGCGTTCTAAGGAAGTTCATCCCGGACAACGAGGTGACAGAGACCACCAACACGTGGGTTCCTGATATTGGCTTTGTCCGTGGGCGGTCCTTGTAGTACCTGAAAAATGTGGACATTAATTGGCACCTGAAGACTCTGATGGGCAAAGTTCTGTTGGACCACCATGAAGCCCGCCAAGAAGTTCTCCTGCAGCTCCAGATCAAGTTGGTCGACCACAAATTGAACTTGATTGCTGACAAGATGGTTGGCATGGAATTGTCCAATCTGGACTATGCTCAACCCCAAGTTCCAACGACAACAGACAGAACCATTAGCTAAGTTTTATGTTGTTCCATCTGCGGTTTTTATTAATTTCAGAGAGGTTTGGGTTTACCACCTCTGTTTAGTAGATTAAATAAGAAAAGTAGAACACACAGAGGAACTAGAAGCTATCCCTATTTTAGTTTATCAGTTATAGATATTAGACATACCAAGAAACTACAAAATGACAATGTTATGTTTTGTTGTTGGTCTGGTTCCCCTGCAGGTAGGCCAATTGTAATTTTTTTTTGTATAATTTCTTCTTATTAGTAATACAAAAAATCGGAATTACAATTTAAAAAAAATGTAATATAATAATAAATATATAATCTTTAATAAAATACAAAATACAAAATCATAATTTTTTCCCCAAAACCCATATAAATAGAAAATTGATTGTAATAATATATATAATCTTAAAAAAATAAAAAATCATAATTTTTTTCGCCAAAACCCATATAAATAGAAAATAGATTCAATGTTGAAGTAGATTAGACACGTGATCTCCAAGATTTGCACGTGTCCACTTTACTTAAGTGGAGTTGTGTGGAAAGAGCGTAGGCTGTGTGTTGATTGTGTAATGTCTATCGGCATTGTTCTTCACTAAGAGTTGAATTAATTTGAACGAGATTGAAATGCTCAATCGAGAGTTTGAATTAATGATTGACCGAGTTTGAGAACTCTGAATTGATCTCTCACTAAGAGGTATATTTATAGTATATGTGGAAACTATTTATTATCAAAACCTTTAAAATTTGATTCATATAATAGAAAAAGAGGGAAATCATTAAAAAAGGTTGATAAAAGAAAAAGGAGTAAAATGAGTTTATATGAAAGCAAAAAGAGGGAGGATACACATAAAGTAATAGAAGGGAAAATGGGGTACATGTGTATCTTAATATGAGGGAGGGGAAAATATTTTAGTTCTTGTTTAAACATAGAAAATAAGATAAATTGTAAAAATCTATGGTTGTTGTTGGAATGACAATGATTGATAACAATAATGTAATAGAGAGCATAAGTGAAGAGTTTGTGTGATGCAAAGGGGTTTGATAGATGAGGAGGAACATGGCACAACAAGCAAAGGGGCTTGATAGATGGGGAGGAAGATGACGTTGATAGGCAAAGGGGTTTCGTAGATGGAGAGGAACATGTGTTTGACATGCATGGATAAGGAAGATAAGATATCCAAATCTTAGGGGAGTTATCCCGATGTTATTTATCATATTTGATGTGATAATGAACACACAATGGAACAAAACAATATCAAATAATCTAGCTTACTCAATCTTTATCAAGGCTTAACTTAGATTAACCACATTAAGATCTATACAATATATTAGAGCGTTAAAAACCATTGAACTAATCCAACTATTGTAAAAATCCAATCACGTTGTTCAGAACACAAATAACATTTGTTGTAACACAACCAATAAATATCTTATTGTTGTCTATAATATGATATGATATAGGTTCTCACTTGGTCACCCTTTACAATAAGAAGCATGGTTATAAATAACAAACTAAGCTTTGAACCATGATACTTGGGTCCATAGGTCATCCCCCAACTATGTGTGCTCCTCCCAAACCATACTTTCTTTTACAATGTTTTCATAAATTGGGACGTGTCCCTGATTTATTAAAACTTAACAATGTTTGTTGAACCATCATTGGGAAAATGGTTGAGTCCTATTGTAGAAGGACCGATCCAAGAAGGGTTAAATCATAACCAAACATAATATCGATGAAAAGGTGCATTGATGGTCAATAAGGAAAACAACTAAGTTGACATCAACCAAGGCATCACATCAATGTCGATGTCAAAGTGTCCATTAGCACCAATCCAAGGCTTCCTTTGACAATGACCTCACATATCCATCCATATCAACCAAGGACCTTGTCAATGTTGACCAGATCCCAATGGACATCAGTCTCAGATCTTGGTCGACAACAAAAACATTAGGCAAGTCCAAGCTTGTCCAATTCCTAAGTATAGGAAGACAAAATTTTATAATTGAATCTTGTAGGATTCAATATTTAAGGAGGATTGAGATTCCAAGAAGGGGTTTGGTAATGTATAACTCATCCCTAAACTTTGATCCACTAGAAATGCTAGCTGTACAAGCATGAGGTTTTAGTTATAATTAGTTGTGTAGTGCCTAAGTTTGGGTCTTTTCATCATTATATATGCTATCTTTGTTGTAACTGTTGATGCATGGTAGCATCCGACATGCATTTCCGCACAGGTCTATGTGTCTAGACATGTGGAAATCGTCCAAAGCCTTCTATCCTCGACTTTACTTTAATTAAACGAATTATTAAAGTAAAGTGCTTTTAATTAGTAAGTTGAGTTTTATTTAAGGAAATGTTTTAATTAATATTAGTGAATTAAATAATAGTCGTTGATCTCAAGTGAGGTGAGAAGCAATCTCAACTGTTAATCACTTTGGAGATTAGGGTTAAGTCATAACTCAATCTTATAAAACAAGGCTAGGGTGAAGGAGAAAGACACATGATACAATTTACTTTGTCAGAATGATCTAGAGAGATTGATTTGTGATAAAGAGAGTTGAATCATGAAGGACTATGATTCAAGGAGATCTTGGATTGGTGTAAAAGGACTTCCATTTAGAGATCTAGGTGTTTATGGATAAATCCGTAAGTGCGGACACAAACCGATCTCCCTAGATCCACCTGGATCTAGAACAAAACATGACAGAATAGGACGCTTTCCTTAAGTTTTAAATATTGAATTTACTAAGAGGCAAGAATA
>ML789695.1:506160-521513 GCA_009831015.1 Picea engelmannii | reverse complement strand
ACCCTGGCTATATAGCAACCTGCGGAAATTGGTCATTTCCGCACCCTGCCTATATAGCAACCTGCGGAAACTTCTCTTTATAAGGTTTTTACATAGGAAAATGCAACTTCTTTTCTCAGGAAAAGTTCTTCTTCCTTCTCTCTACAGGAACTCAGGCCACTGTGACCCCTCTAAAGGCAATAGATAGGTTTACATCATTAACGATCATAGGGATGACGAAAATAATGTGTAACACTAGGCCAAAGGGAGAGAGAGAACAATCGTACAACAAAAGGATCAATTGTCACAGAACAATGTAGGTATTCTGGAACAGTCGTGAAGTCAACGTGGGTTTCAACTTTACAATCACACGGATAGCCCCAGACAATGTGGATATCAACATAACAGTCACATTGTTGTCATACATGATTGTACAACGGGTTTGGAAACAATTCAAGCCAATCAGGTTTTTGATGTACTTTGTCTTTTTTCTCTTTGGGCCATTTTCTGAGTAAGGGAGCCCTTGTAATATTTGAAGTTATTTGAATGGTAAGTTTAGTTGATGGGCATAATATTTTTGTGTATTGTGCATGAGATTTTTGGTTTCCAGTATTGCTTCCACTATATTTATCTGAGTTGAATATTCCAACAATGTATGTTTGTTTTGTGAGCTACTAATCTGATTTGCAGTAAGGAAATCACTAGATAACAAAGTACCTAGGTGTCAGAGTATAGGATTTCAACATGGTATCAGAGTGCATGCTTTGAAGGGAATCTATATCTCATATCCATAATCAATATGTAGAAATCGAAGGATAGATTTCAGGGAAATAGTTGTATTTCAGTCGAGTTGATTGGAGAACTGCACATGTATTTTTTTATACATGTGGGTATTTGGTTATAGTTCACACAGTAAAAGCACGAGTATCTGGATACAGGTCACACAAAACACCGTGAGTATCAACTTTACAGTTGCGTTGTTAGCACATATAGCACGGGAAGAGGTCATACAGGTTAGTACATGGGAAATTTCAACAACAGGTTATTTCCATGGTAGTTTATCAGGTCTAAGGGATGGCATCAACACCTTTGAGAGTTGAAGACAGATTGGATGGAGCATCCAAATTCCTATCTTGGAAAGCAAGAGTGGCTTTGGCATTAAAGGAGTATTACCTTTGAGAGTTATTGGACAAAGTAGTTGTTCCATCGACATACCCGAAAGCTTCGGAAGCTCATAAGAAGAAGGAGATAAAAGCACAAAGGGTACTCTTGTATTCAGTGAAGGATCATATAATTCCTCACTTATCCGAGAAGAATATGACCAAAGAGATGTTTGATGCCTTTGTAGGTTTATTCCAAAGAACTAACATGAATAGGAAGATGGTATTAAGGAATAAACTCAGATTAACGCAAATGTCTAGATCTAATAATGTTACCAGTTATCTCATGAGTATCACACATGTGTATGATCAGATTGCAGACATAGGAGAGAAAACAAAGGAGGTAGAGCTTGTGAATGTGGCATTGAATGGTATTCCCAAGTCTTGGGAAAAATTTGTCAAGGGAGTTTGTTCTCGAGAAAGTCTCATAGATTGGCAGAGACTTTGGGATGATTGCATCCAGGAAGAGACTCAAGAAGAGTCTAAGAGTAGCAAGCAAGGAAGTAGTGAGGAGAACTTGGCCCTTGTCATTAATACAAGGAAGAGAAAAGGAAAGAGTTCTAGCAAGAAGGGTAACAATGATGGAGGATCATCGTAGCCAAGGAAGAAGCAGGACTTGATTAAAATCAAGTTCTTCACATGTCATAAGAATGGACATTTTACGTCTCAGTGTCTGGAGAAGAAGAATGCTAAAGGAAAGATGTAGACAACAACATCAATAGAGACACAACTTGATGAGTTTGCAATGAATTTTAAGAAGGATTACTCACTAGTTTATTACCTTTATACCAACATAGTGAAGAGGAGTGCTTGGTTCTTCGACAATGGTGCACCTCATCATATGAAAAAATCACAGGAGCTATTTAGTAGTATGATGGAGAGGCAATTAGATGTTCATGTGCAACTTGGTGATGATGCCAAGTATGCAGTGAAGGGATAAGAAACAATTACGTTCTAGCTTGATTCAGGAGGTTCGTTAGATGCCCAAGATGTGATTTACATACCAGGTTTGAAGAAGAATTTTCTCTCAGTCTCAGCTATGGAGGACATGGGTTTTGTCGTTACTTTTTAGAGAAGGAAGGTACTCATACGTCCAGACAAATATATCATGAACAACGAAGTGGTCGTTAGGGTTAGAGAGGTCACTTTGTACAAGTTACATGGAAAGCCTACTCAAGATTTGGTACATGACAATGACAACCTATGTGAGTTGTGGCACCGAAGGTTGGGACACCTACACTATAAGGAATTGTCGATACCAAGGGAAATTGTTACATGTCTTCTAGAGTTCAATATTGAGCAGTAGGGAGAGTGCAGAGGGTGTTCACTTGGAAAGAATGCCAAGGATTATTTTTCAAGCAATGAGAGTAGGTCCAAGGGGATCTTGGATCTTATCCATTAATATGTGAGTGGGCCGATTTCAATATCATTAGAATAGGGATAATCATACTATGTGACGTTTATTGATGATTTTTCCGGAAAAACCCGATCTTCTTTATGAAGACTAAGGATGAGGTCTTCAGTCGGTTTCAAAAGTTTAAAGCTTAGGAGAAGAAACAAAAAGGGAAGAAGATAAAGGTCTTGAGGTCAAATAATGGGGGAGAGTACACCTCCAATGAATTCAAGTATTTATTCAGGGAGGTAGCGATCAAGAGGGAGCTGACAGTCTCATACAACCCTAAAAAAAATGGGGATGTAGAGAGAAAAAAATGATCCATCATCGGTTCTTCCAGGGCTATGATACATGACTGGGAGTTGCCTATGGTTATTTGGGAAGAGGTGTGTAACACAATGATATATGTGCAGAACATGAGTCCTCATAGGATATTCGGGGACAAGACACTGGAGGAAGCATTCTCAGGGGTGAAGCCAAAGATTGGTCATTTAAGGATCTTTGGTTCTCCAGTCTACATCCATGTGCCTGTGGAGAAGAGGACAAAGTTGGAGCCTTCAGGACATAAGGGCATGTTTTTGGGGTACATCAAGACCTCAAAGGATTAAAAAATATTCATTCCAATGCACAGGAAGACAACTATTAGCATAGATGTTAATTTTGAGGAGAACTTGGCATCTAGGTGTAACACCCTGTTTCCCTAGTCTGTAAATATAACTATATGGACCAAGGGACTATGACAAACTTAAAAGTGTGAATGTTTGATTTGATGGACCTTGTGTAGAAGGTCTATGAATGTAATTTTTTATTATTGTAATAGAAAATGTTACGTGTTGCATGACTGCTAAGAGAGGGGATGTGCTAAGAGAAAGAGAGACCATGATTGCTAATGAAAAAGGTGGTGGAGGGGACCCAAAATGGTTGCGTTAACCTCCACCAAACCAGTACAATGCTGGAGTTAATTTTGCTCAGATTAGAACAACTCTTTGACCAGGAATGAATTCCCGTCAAGCTGGTAGATGGGAAGGGCCTCCTCAAGAGTTAATGAGGGATGGGGCAGACTTCCCATCGGTACGGCTTACAAACCTGACCACAGACGGGGGGATTCGAACCACACACAACCTTGCTGAGGGAGGCAATAAGGGAAGCATGGTGGACAGAGGGAGCGACCTGCGAAGAAGTGCAAAGAGGGAGCAAAGCTCTCGGGTCCTAGGAAGGATCAAAAGTGAACAAGAAAGTTCTAATCACAGGGAATAGGGAGACATAGAGAGGAGAAGGAGAGTAACCTTCATCCTTACCTATTCCTATATGGGGAGAAGGAGAGTAGCCTTCATCCCTAACTTCCACTGAGTTGGAAGTAAGAGATTTAATCTCAGAGCATCGTGGCCTAAGCTTGGGGGTGGCCAGTGATAAATCCATTGGGAGTGACTGAGCCTATGGTTGGGTGGAAACGAGCACCCCTCTTAGCAGTCATTTCACGCTTTATGGTTCTGATAAGTGTTTTTATGCCTTGAACTCTAAATTGGAAATAATGGATTGCATGCTTGTTTTTGTATGCCTGTAAATGGTTTCTGCATTGAATTATTAAATTAAGAGTATGCTTGAATCCTTGAGAACTTCTACATCTGCTTGATTTCCCTTATGTTCTAGTTAAATTCCTCAAAAGCACCTTCCCAGGGAATTGCATCCCTGTCCTAGATTCGAGTGAGTACTTCCCTGATTGCGAAGGTCGAATTCCCGCAATCACTGCAAGGACGAAGTCTATTAAGTTTAGGAGAGGTAGTGTAGATATGCAAAGGCTCTCTGCGAGGCAAGAAGGGACTAAGAACCACCTAAATTCTAGACTAAATTAAGGAGCACAACGCTCTTAATCCTTCAAGACTGATAAATCTCAGGAAGGATAGAGAGATTTAGGTATCGAAAGGGAATACCATTTCGTTTGGTAGGTGAGTGGATGAGATCCGGTCGGGAGGATTCAAGGTCTGTCATGACCGCTGGATTTGAAGAAGGAGAGCAAGCATTAATGCCTCATCTACTTCAATTTTCACAATTTCTCACAATGGAAGAGTCGTAGGTTGGCGCGACTAAAATTTTGAAACCAGATGTTGCAATGTGATCTGGACTGTTAGATCGAGGAAGGTCGTGGATGTGTCGTTTAGGTTAAGCCTATGGTTGCGGGTAGTGGTCACATGGAGGAGGATAAGGGAAGAGCTAGCATGTGCTAGGCCCCTGTCAAATTTCGGAGATTGGGAAAGTCAGGGTAACTCACATGTAGAATACTCGACGTACGAAGTCCCAAAACGCCTTTTGGGTAGGCGGGTGGTCACAACCCATGGTCGCGTGAGAGAAAATCATGCCTGGAACTTAATCACGCAGACTGAGTCACAAAAGGAGCTAACGCCCGGCACTCCAACTTTTCACATTAGGGCGGAGGGGAAGGTCGCGTATGCCCTTAAACCTGCACTAAGAAACCGGAAGGTTCTGCGTTTAACTATATAACAAGACCATCCAGTCTTCGAGAATTGTTTGGCTTCAGAATTTGAGATTCTATCCCTTGAGAAAAGAGAAAAACCTTATTCACCATCGTGGGTGTGTTACAAAATGGTATCAGAGCATGGTTACAACACTTGGTATGCTTGGGCTCATGGAGAAGTTTCTTAAATAACTCTATTTGGAGTACTTTCAAAAGAGTGACACCCTACCTTACCTCTTTCTTAAAAAAAAAAAAAAAAAAAGTATGATTTAAAAATGCTATGAAAGAAAGGAATGAAACCTTCTACTGTGCGTGTGCATTAAGAAATTAAAACCATGTATTGCTCATGAACTAATAGACTGTTAGCTAACTATAAGTGTTTTTGGCAACACTCGAACAATCAGTGAATCACGAGAAGAATCCAATACTAAAGGATGATGACGTGTCATGAAGTGGGGGATTTATCCCATAATAGAGACGAGGAATCTGATGAAAGGAGGGTGGTTGAAACCCCTCCAGATATGGCTGAAACTGTAAGGAGCCTCAGGGTCGAGCTACAGAGTTTCAAGGCTGACAATGAGATATTGATAAAGGAGAAAGAGAAACAAACAAAAATTAACGCAGTCTTGCTACAAATCTTATCCGACATACATAGGCAACTGCAACACGAACCCGCAACCAATCATGCAGACCGACGACACAAGAAGAGAGGCCAGAGTCCACCCGAGACCCGAAAACATGACTCCATAAGTGACCTCACTAGGAGAAGTACCATGAAGAAGGTCCAACCTGGAGGTAGGGGACACTCATTGGGAGAGTCCTCTGGAAGGGAAGCTGACAACTCCAAAGGGTCTTCTAGTAGTAGGGCCAACTCACATTCTCAGAAGAAAAGAAGGAAACAGAAGCGTTCCAAAACGTGTGGTCCTGAAGAGTTCAAGAAAGCCAAACCACCCTTTTTCGATGGAGAGATAAAGAAGGCAGAAGAGGCCAAAGCTTGGATGCTTGGTTTAAAGAAGTATTTTTGATTCCACGACTACTCTGAGAACCTGAAGGCTCAGATAGCCATCTTCAACCTCAATGGAAAGGCTTCTATATGGTGGGAAGACCTTAGGAATGTGAAAGGAGTCCATGAGAAGGATTTGTCATGGAAACAATTTGAGAAATACTTCAGGAAGCAGTATCTGTCAGAAAAATACATGGATGGGAAAACTAAGGAATTCTACAAACTCCGTTTGGGAAAACTCACCATAGAGGAATTCGTCAATAAATTCCTTGAACTACTGAGGTATGTACCCTACAAAAAATATGAAAAAACAAAAATACAACGGTTCATTAGTGGGTTACCTCAGACCTACTCAGATAGGATTGAGTTCGATGAACCAAGGACCTTAGTAGAAGCTATCCGGAAGGTGAGGTATTTTTATGAACAGTTTGGGAGCAAGACAGGACCCCACGAGGGCTGGAAGAGGAAGAGTAGTTCAGGATTCTAGAAGAAAAGGTTTAACTCCTCAAGACTTAAGAACTATGGAAAATATTCTAGGGGGACCCTTCCTCCTAGAAGTGTATATCAACAAAATTTCCCCTCTCAAATTGGAAATAAACCTTTTCAGACAGCCCCCATAAAGACCGATAACCTAAAGAAGGAACCCTTAAAATGCTAGGGTTGTGGAGAAAATCATAGAATGAGGGACTGCCCACACAGACAAAAAAACAGTAAGGGGGTGTACAATATCCAATAATCTACCACCATCAATTATTTGTCTAGGAGCATGCCACGAATCTATGTAGCCCTGGACAATAATCAAGCCGACCACCAAGCTTCAGTAGTGGAGCTGGAAGGTATGATCGCCAACCATCCAATTTCTATTTTAATTGACCCAGGTTCTAATTTGAGTTATGTAGCCCCTCAGACTGTCAATAAGTGTAATTTGAAACCAATTAGACATGTTAAACCATGGTTGGTACAACTAGCCAATGGGACCAAAAGAAAGGTGACAGAGGCTATACCAGCCTGCCAATTCATCATGGGTGGATTTCCCACCCGAGCGAACCTTAACCTACTTCCCTTGGGATCTTATGAATTGTTGATTGGTATGGTCTGTTTGGCTGCTCATAAAACTAAAATGGACTGTTATCATAAAACTTTAGAATGTGTAAACAAAGAAGGGAGAAAGATGACCTTCCAAGGGATTCAGAAGCCTATCTCAGTGAGACAAATATCGACCCTTCAAATGAAGAAGTATTGCAGAAAAGGGTGTTCCTTATATGCAATACAGGTGTTGGAATCCATTGAAGACGACAAACCAAGCCTAGAGGACCACCCCATATTAAGAGAATACAAAGATGTATTCCTAGAAGAAGTACCAGGTCTACCTCCGAGAAGGGATATTGACTTCTCAATAGAACTTACACCGGGAGCGGTACTAGCATCTAGAACGCCATACAGAATGAGCATGCCAGAGATTGTTGAGCTCAAGCTACAACTAAAGGAGATGATGGAAAAAGGCTACATCCAACCCAGTGTATCTCCATGGGGAGCGCTCGTCCTGTTTGTGAAAAATAAATATGGCACACTCCAACTGTGCATAGATTATAGACAACTCAATAAGGCAACCATAAAGAAAAAGTACCCCTTACCAAGAATCAATGACCTGTTCGACCAATTGAGAGGTGCATCCATATTCTCACAGATCGACCTAATATCTGGCTACCATCAAGTCTGGATTAAGGATGAAGAAATCCACAAAACAACCTTTAGGAAGAGGTATGGTCACTATGAATTTGTGGTGGTGCCATTTGGGTTAACGAATCCCCCCGCCACTTTTATGTGCTTGATGAATAATGTACTCAACAAATTTCTAGACAAATTTGTATTGGTTTTCATTTATGATATCCTAATCTACTCCAAGAACAAGGAGGAGCACGAAGATCATCTTAGACTCGTACTTCAAGTACTAAGGGAGCATCATCTCTATGCTAAGTTTAGCAAGTGCGACTTATTTCATAAGCAATTCCACTACTTAGTCCATGTTATATCTAAGGAAGGGGTGGCAATAGACCCTGACAAATTCAGATCCATTATGGAATGGCCTACCCCGAAAGATTTATTCAATATTAGGTCCTTTGTGGGATTAGTAGGATACTATAGAAGGTTCATAAAAGGGTTTTCCAAGATTGGCTGTCTAATCATTGCCCTTCAGAAAAACGGGACTAAATTCTTTTGGACATCAAAATGTGAAGAAATATTTTAGGAACTGAAATACCTCCTGACCCATGTCCCCATGCTAAAGATTGCGGACCTGGGTGATGATTTCCTTGTGTGTACAGATGCCTGCAAGGAAGGATTCAGAGGAGTCCTTATGCAAGAAGGATGTGTAATTTTATATACATCCTGGAAATTAAATGAGCATGAGATCAATTATGTGACCCATGACCTAGAGTTGGCTGCCATAGTACATGCTTTAAAAATGTGGAGACACTACCTCCTGGGTAGAATATTTGTGCTTATGACAGATCATTGTGGATTGAGACACCTGTTTGATCAACCAAAACTCAATGCCAGGAAGGCGAGGTGGATGGATCTCCTAAGTGAATTCGATTTCGAAATCAAACATATAAAAGGAAAGGAAAATAGGGTGGCTGATGTGCTTAGCATAAGTATAAAAATGATTCATCTAGCAATAGTAAGCACCTGCAAAATGGATGTCATGGAGAGAATTATAAATGCACAAGAGACAGATGCATTGTTTAAGACCGTGACCTCATACCTAAGGCAAGAGCCTATAGGGATGAAGTATGAAGGCTACCAAATGCTCGAGGAAGGTCTGCTGACTTACATAAATAGATTGTATATTCCGAACTATAATGACTTGAAGAGGTTCATAATGGATGAACTACATAAGAGACTATATACTGGTCACCTGGGATATCAGAAGATGATCACGACTACTAGGAAACAATTCTATTGGCCGGGGTTAAATAAAGACATAGCTAACTATATATCTAAGTTCCTAGAATTCTAGTAAGTTAAGGCAGAGCATCAACATCCAGCCGGATTATTACAGCCCCTACCATTCCCAGAATGAAAATGGGAAACCATCTCCATGGATTTCATCACCGGATTACCAAAGTCGACCAAGCAAAATTATGCCATCATGGTCATGGTGGACAAACTGAGTAAGTCTTCCCATTTCATCCCTGTCAAGTCAACTTTCAAGGCAGTAGATATTGCCAACATATTCATGAAGGAGATATTCAGACTGCATGGCATGCCCAAGGAAATTGTATCTGACAGAGATACCAAATTCACTTCAAACTTTTGGAAATCCCTAATGGTCGGTTTCGAGACTAAATTGTTGTTCAACACAACCTATCACCCTCAAAATGATGGATAGACAGAAAGAGTAAACCAAATAGTATAGGACATGCTAAGGATGCATGTAATGCATCAGCCTAAGAGGTGGGAAGACTACCTACCATTGGTAGAGTTTGCCTACAACAACGGTTATCATGAATCCTTGAATATGAGCCCATTTGAAGCCCTCTATGGTAGATAGTGCAAGATCCCAATCAGTTGGAGTAATCCAGTGGATATAATTACAATCAGACTCGACATGTTGAAATAAATGGAACAACAATTAGTACAGATAAGGAAAAATATGAAAATTGCTCAGGACTGACAGAAAAGTTACACCGACAGAAAGAGAACTCCCCGAGAGTTCAAAGCGGGAGACAGTCTCTATATCAGAGTTAGACACCGGAAGAGTTCCCTGAGAATGGGATCCTGTGCCAAGTTGGCACCTCGGTATTATGAACCCTTTTAATTCCTAGATAGAGTGGGACCTATAGCCTATAGAATAGCACTTCCTCCCACCGTAAAGGCACATAATGTTTTCCATGTTTCATTATTAAAGAAATATGTACATGATGCTAACCATATAATTGACTGGTCTGTGATCCAGGTGGAACCGAAGGGAGAATTCCTGCCAGAACCCCAATTCATACTAGACATGAAGGAAACCTCACTCAGGAACCGAACCGTTGCACAAGTCAAGGTGCAATGGAAACACTTTGGCCCAGATGAGGCTACGTGGGAAATGGAAGATGCCATGAGGAAGGCATTTCCGATTTTGTTTACTTCTATACATACATATCATGTTGATAGACATAACATCGAGGGCAATGATTCCTTTAAGGGGGAGGGAATTGTAACACCCTATTTCCCCAGTCTATAAATATAACTATATGGACCAAGGGACTATGGCAAACTTAAAAGTGTGAATGTTTGATTTGATGGACCTTGTGTAGAAGGTTGATGAATGTAAATTTTGATTATTGTAATGGAAAATTTTATGTGTTGCGTGATTGCTGAGAGAGGGGATGTGCTAAGAGAAAGAGTGACCATGATTTCTAATGAAAAAGGTGGTGGAGGGGACCCATAATGGTTGTGTTAACTTCCACCGAACAGGTACCATGCTGGAGTTAATTTTGCTCAGATCAGAACAACCCTTTGACAAGGAATGAATTCCCATCACGATGGTAGGTGGGAAGGGCCTCCTCAAGAATTAATGAGGGATGGGGCAGACTGCCCATTGGTATGGCTTCCGGACCTCATCATAGATGGGGGGATTCGAGCCACACACAACCTTGCCAATGGAGCCAAGAAGAGAAGCATGGTGGACAGAGGGAGCGACCTGCGAATAAGTGTAGAGATGGGAGAAGATCTCTTGGGTCCGAGGAAGGATCGAAAGTGAACAAGAAAGTTCTGATCATAAGGAATAGGGAGACAGATAGAGGCGAAGGAGAGTAACCTTCGTCCTTACCTATTCCTTTATGGGGAGAAGGAGAGTAGCCTTCGTCCCTAACTTCTGCTGAGCTGGAAGTAAGAGATTGAATCTCAGAGCATTGTGGCCTAAGCTCGGAGGTGGCTAGTGATAAATCCATTGTGAGTGACTGAGCCTATGGTTGGGTGGAAACGAGCACCACTCTCTGCAGTCGATTCATGCTTTATGGTTCTGATAAGTGTTTTTATGCCTTGAACTCTAAATTGGAAATAATGGATTGCATGCTTGTTTTTGTATGCTTGTAAATGGTTTCTGCATTGAATGATTAAATTAAGAGTATGCTTGCATCCTTGAGAACTTCTACATCTGCTTGATTTCCCTTATGTTCTAGTTAAATTCCTCAAAAGCACCTTCCCAGGGAATTGCATCCTTGTCCTAGAGTCTAGTGAGTACTTCCCTGATTGCGGAGGTCGAATTCCCGCAATCACTGTGAGGATGAAGTATTTTAAGTTCAGGAGATGTAGTTTAGATATGCATAGGCTCTGTGCAAGGCAAGCAAAGACTAAGAACCACCTAAATTCTAGACTAAATGAAGGAGAACAACACTCTTAATCCTCCAAGACTGAAAAAGCTCAGGAATGATAACCAGATTTAGGTATCGAAAAGGAATACCCTTTCATTTGGTAGGTGAGTGGATGAGATCCGGTTGGGAATTTTCAAGGTCTGTCATGAATGTTGGATTTGAATAAGGAGAGAAAGCATTAATGCCTTGTCTACTTCAGTTTTCACAAGTTCACACAATGGAAGAGTCGCAGGTTGGCACGACTAAACTTCCAAAACCAGATGTTGTGATGTGATCTAGATCATTAGATCGAGGAAGGTCATGGGGTCTTCAATCCAACGTGAATGAATTAACGCAAGGGGTACATGGAAATTCGAAATTCCCTAAGGACACAGTGGTGGAGGAAAACGGATCTGAGCCATTAGATCTAAAGCGAGTGAACCAACAATCGTTGTATCCGGGGAAAGGTGCACGAGACAAGTTCCAATTTGGTCGTGGTCATCCATTAGGGAGGAAACATGGCGAGATCTTAGAATTTCGCTGACTCGCAAGGAAAGAAGGTCAAAGAGCATAATTGTTCGAACTCGCGATATGAAAAATCACGATTTGATCGTGGTCGTCCATTAAGGAGGACATGTGGTGAGATATCATCATTTCGTTGACTTGCAAGGAAAGGAGGTCAAAGAGCATAACTGTTTGAACTCGCGATATGCGAAACCACGATTTGATCATGGTCATCCATTAAGGAGGACACATGGCGAGATCTCATCCTTTCGCTGACTCACAAGGAAAGAAGGTCAAAGAGCATAAATGTTCGAACTCGTGATATGAGAAATCACGATTTGATCGTGGTCGTCCATTAAGGAAGACATGTGGCGAGATCTCAGCATTTGACTGACTCGCAGGGTAGAAAAGTCAAAGAGGGAAGTCGTTTGAACTCGTGATATGAAAAGTTTCGACGCGCATTGGAGTTAAGCTTTGGGTCATAGTAAATGGTCACATGGATGGAGGCCAAAGGAGGGAGCTAATGGTTGCTAATCCCCTTTCAGAACTTGGGAGTTGGAGGAGTTGGGGTGCCTTGCATTGAAAGTTCCAAAGTCGTGAAACACGATACGCCATTTAGGTTAAGCCTATGGTCGCGAGTAGTGGTCACGTGGAGGAGTATAAGGGAATAGCTAGCATGCGCTAGGCCCCTGTCGGATTTTGAAGATTGGAAAAGTCAGGGTAACTCACATGTAGAATACCCGATGTACGAAGTCCCGAAATTCCTTTTGGGTAGGTGGGTGATCACAGCCCATGGCCATGTGAGAGAAAATCGTGCCTGGAACTTAATCGCACAGACCGAGTCACAAAAGGAGCTAACGCCCAACACTCTGATTTTTCACAGTAGGGTGAAGGGGAAGGTCACGTATACCCTTAAACCTGCACTAAGAAACTGAAAGGTTCTGCGTTTAACTATAGAATGAGACCATCCAGTCTTCGAGAATTGTTTGGCTTCAGAATTTGAGATTCCGTTCCTTGAGAAAAGAGAAAAACCTTATTCTTCGTCGTGGGTGTGTTACACTAGGAGATATCAAGAATCATCAACAATGACAAAGGACAAGGAGCAACATGCTCCAAAGGATGAGAAACATTCAATAATTCAGACTTAAGGTGGGGAGGAGGATTTATCCCCTTCTAGTCCTCTTAGGAGGCCCAAGTGGCTATTACATATATTGAAGGTTGTTGGTGAGGCTCCTAGGAGTGCAGTTAGAGAGCACATACCTTTGAAGGAGTTTCTAAACTATATGGCGCTTATGAGTAGCATCATTGATGTTGATCCTTCCTGCTTTTAGGAAGCAACAAATCAATAGGTATGGCATGATTCCATGGTAGATAAGTACACCTCTATTATGAGGAATGATGTTTGGGACATAGTGCCAAGGCCAGAGAGGAAGTCAATTGTGATTTATAGGTGGATCTACAAGATAAATCATGTTGCAGATGGTAGCATCGAGATGTTCAAAGCAAGGTTTGTGGCAAGAGGGTTCTCCTAGAAAGAGGGAGTGGACTATGATGTGACATTTTCTCCGGTCGCCAGGTATGCTTCTATTCGAGCTGTTATTTCTATTGCTTCAGTTATGAGGTGGAGGATACATCAGATGGATGTGAAAACTGTTGGCATGTTTTATGGGCAACGTATGCTTGTCATTGATGGCAAGTACAACAATGATGATGGCTTGAGTACAACAACGATGATCAACAACACAGTGATAATCGGGGAAGAGCAACAACCGTGATCGTTGGATCAACAATTCAGAATTCTCGATGGTTGTCAGATCTCAATGTAGACAAGAAGAGCGTGCTTAAGAGGAGGACATATTTCAGGCGTTAGATCCAAGCGTGGGATCCGACCATCATTGGATCAAGGAGAACCTGCACGTTCTTTAAAGTGCAAGGAGTAGCGGGCTCACAAAATCCTGAAAGAAGGAGGACCGCTCATCTTCGGGCAGGACACGTGGACAAAGATCAACATTTCGTTGATTAGAAAGTCAAAGGAATGAAATGCTCCAACCTTTCAACACGTGAAATCGCGATATAATATCGACCGTTGGATCGAGGACAAATATGGATTGTTGATTAAACACAATGAAGGATCGTGGATTTGCGAAATCACGATAAAATCTTGATCGTTGATCCAATAGGGACACGTGGGGAAAGATCGTCATTTCGCTCACTGGAGAGTCAAAGGAACAGGGTTCCGTAACCTCTAGAAATCGCGATATGCAAAATCGTGATTTAATCACAGCCGTCAGATCAAGATGTCATTTGCACCGTTGATCCAACTCCATTTCGTAGTTTTGCGGATCGAAAGTTGGAGATGTCAAAGAATATTAACCATAGGAATCCCGAAATCGCGATATGTGAAATTGCGACTTAATTTGAGCCATTAGACCAAGGTTTGATCTGGACCGTTGATCCCAGTCCATTTCAGAGTTTTGGAAATCGAGAGATGGAGAATTCAGAGACTCTCAACATTAGGAGTCTCGAAGTGCTGAAATGAAAAATCCTGAAACAAAACACGTCAGCAAACCTAAGAACACGTGGCACAACCAGGCAATGACAAGCAAGTGTGATTAGTATAAGTTTATTTACTACAACACTAAGTTGCTTTTGGAATTGAGCATATATAGTGCGTGGTTATCTTTGAAATAAAAGACTTCCCTGGGTTGATAATTTATGTATCACTTGGTTGTTTGAATCAATTAAGCAATTATAGTGACCAACATTTTGGCGCCGTTGCCGGGGAAGATAGCTATAGATTTCAAAAGCACTTGTGATTTCTTTTCTTTAGATAAAAAGAATGCATGAAAAACCCCAAAGATACTAACCCTACAGGTGGAAAGGGAAAAGGAAAAGGAGGAAGAAAGACGTACATTGACGAGATTTTATCCAAGTCCGAATCTGCTGCTCAACGACCAAACCTCCAAAAACAGAACTCCCAGCCTTCATTTCGAGCAATTTTTGGAACAGGGAAAGAAGTTTGGAGTCCTGAGACAGTCCAGAAGCCAGTAGGAGACATTGAGGACAGAGCAAGTGCAGCAGGGGAGCAGACAGTAGAGAACATGGATGAGTACAATGAAGAATTGCATCACGAAGAACATGCAGGTCCTAAAGGAGAGGTAAAAGATGAAAACTCCTTCTCTACACTAGGATTCCCTATTGGCGATCTCCCTAGAGGGGCAGTCCCCATGAAAAACATTCCACTCTCAGCATTGCCTAATTTTCATGGTTTATCTTCAGAGGATCCTGATGAATTTCTATTTGAGTTTGATATATTATGTAGAAGTTATGATTATGTTTCTAATACTCAAAAACTGAAGTTATTTCCAGCAACACTAAAAGGGAATGCACTAAGATGGTTTATGAGTCTTGGAGGCCATGTAATCACAACATGGGACCAAATGAAACAGAAATTCCTGAACAAATACCAGGACTACTGCCGAACAAGAGAAAAGAGGGA